>CAUYTI010011253.1:0-21716 GCA_963575145.1 Galago senegalensis
AAATGACATGAAGGCTGTGTTGACCAGTTTGATGGAAGTATTTCAGAATGCATGTGAAAACCCCACACTGTACCCCAGAAGAGTATCAATGTACATAGTTAACACTCAATAAAAAAAAAAAGAACTACAAAAAAAAAAAAAAAAGAAAATGCTTAGAGTGAAAGAAAAAAAAAAAAAAGAGGTAATCTAGAAAAGAACAATAATCAATGACCAATATAAAAGGCAGTAATGACTGGTGGTGTAGAGAGACCAATGAAAGACTTACAACCAATTTCGAATGGAGAGGAAGAGACTATACCCTTCATGGCCCTTGTGTCTGTGTCTCTCACCTCTTCTCATGAGAGGGACCCTCTTCCAACACTCTTTGGAAGTGCTCTAAACTTTCCCCTTCTTCTTAATAAAATTCTCCTTGTTACAGCTTATGCCAGTTACTTTTGCCTTCTATTCTTGCCTGTGTGGCTCCAGTTTTACTTTGGGTTTCTACTCACCTTCTCTTTGGATTCCTGCTGAAACTCAGTTGAACTTTTCAGTTCTGCTGAGTAATTGAAACAGGTCAACTGGGTTTGGGGAAGCAGGACCCTTGAACCCAAACAGCTCAGAAATAAAAAGATGGTCAGAGACTACTTTGAACAATGACATCCTTACAAACTAGAAAACCTAAAGAAAATGGATAAATTCTTGAAACTTACACCCTCCCAAGGTTGAACTAGGAAGAAATAGAAAACTTGAACAGACCATTAATGAGCAGTGAGATTAAATCAGTAATAAAAAAATCCTTCATCAAAGAAAACCTCAGGGCCATATGGATTCCCTGATTTCACCACCACATTAAAAAAAAAATCACATAGTAGAATTTTTTTAATTGCTTAATCATAATAAAAATGCTAGCTTTATACATGTATGTACTCATTATAAAATAAATAAATATTTCTGGACTATTTTTCAAAAAGCTTATTGAGACAAAAAAGAAAGAGAGAAAAGCACTGGAGGGCATCAGGGGAGGATTATCAGTGTGATTTGCCATCTGCATTTGCTGGTTTGTACTTAATGAAAGTTAAGGCCCTAACACTCCCACAGAGTCTGAGAGATAAGTGTGTTATCCTTCTTGGGGAATAAATTTCTTTTTATTTTATGTTGGAAATTTTATATTTATTTATTTATGTTTTATTAAATCATAACTATATACATTTATGGGGTACAATGTGCTGATTTGATATACAATGTGGAATGCTTACATCAAACTGATGCACATAGCCATCACCTCACTTATTTGTTGTGGTCAGACATTTATTCTCTTAATATATGTGCCATTGCATTGTACCCAATAGTTGAGGTCCCACCAAATACTTTCCCTCCTCCCACCCTCCCCCCTTCTTCCCCTCTTCTCTTCCCTCCTTCTTCCTAGACTATAGTTGTGTTTTATCATTTGTATAAATGTGTAGGTGATTATATATTGGTTTCATATGGAGTATATTGAATACTTCTTTTTCCATTCTTGAGATACTTTACTAAAAAGAATATGTTTTAGTTCCATCCAGGTAAACATAAAAGTTGTAAAGGCTCTATCCTTTTTAATGGCTGCATAGTATTCTGTGATATACATATACAATTTGTTAATCCATTCATGGGTTTATGGGCCTTTGGGCTGCTTCCATGACCTGGCAATCATGAATTGGGCTACAGTAAACATTCTGGTATAAATGTCTTTGTTGTAAAATGATTTTTGATCATCTGGGTATATACCTAGTAAAGGAATTGCAGGATCAAATGGTAAGTCTACTTTTAGTTCCTTGAGAATTCTCCAAACTTCTTTCCAAAAAAGGCTGTATTAGTTTGCAATCTCACCAACAGTGTAGATGTGTTTCCTTCTCTCCACAAACATGCCAATATCTGTAGTTTTGGGATTTTGTGATGTGGCCTAATCTTACTGGAATTAGATGATATCTCAAAGTGGGTTTGATTTGCATTTCTCTGATGATTAAAGATGTTGAGCATTTATTCATTTTTTTTTTTGGCTTTTTGCCTGTCATCTTCAGAGAAGTTTCTGTTCAAGTCTCTTACCCACAAAGAAATGGGGTTATTTGTTCTTTTCTTATTGATTAGTTTGAGTTCTCTGTGTATTCTAGTTATCAGACCTTTGTCAGAAACATAACCTGAAAAAATCTCTCATTTTGAAGGCTGTCTGTTTACTTTATTTACAATACTCTTGGCTGTGCATAGCTTTTTAGTTTGGTCAGATCCCAGTAATATATTTTTGGTATTGCTTCAATTGCCAGGGGAGTCCTCCTCATAAAATATTCTCCCAGGCCAATTTCTCCAGGTGTTTTCCCTGCACTCTCTTCTATTTTTAGAAGAGTATTTTTATAGTTTCACGTCTTAAGTTTAAATCTTTTATCCAGTGATAATCAATTTTTGTTAGTGGTGAAAGGTGAGGGTCCAGTTTCAGTCTTCTACAGGTCACTAGCGAGTTCACCCAGCACCATTTGTCAAGTAGGAAACTTTTCCCCCAGTGAATCTTGTTCCATATATCTATCTCTCTATTTTTGTGCCAGTACCATTCTGTTTTGATCACTATAGAAGTCTGGTAACATGATACCTCCTGATTTGTTTTTATTTCTGAGTAATGTCTTAGCTATTCAAGGTTTTTTTCTGGTTCCATATAAAACAAAGTACTATTTTTTCCAGATCCTTAAAGTATGACAGAGATGCTTTAATAGGGATTGCATTAAATCTGTAGATTGCTTTGGGTAATATGGACATTTTAACAATGTTGATTCTTCCCAGCCATCAGCATGGTATGTTTTTCCACTTGTTAACATCTTCAGCTATTTCTTTTCTCAGAGTTTCATAATTCTCCTTATAGAGGTCTTTCATGTCCTTTATTAAATAAATTCCCAGGTATTTCATCTTCTTTGGAACTACTGTAAAAGGAATAGAGTCCTTTACTATTTTTTCAGCTAGACTATTGTTGGTATATATAAAATCTACTGATTTGTAAGTATTGATTTTGTAACCTGAGGTGCTGCTATATTCCTTGATCACTTCTAAGAGTTTTGTAGTTAAGTCCTTGGGGTTTTCCAGGTATAAGATCATGTCATGAAATTTCCTCAAAAAGAATAATCTGGGACCAGATGACTTCAAATCAGAATTCTACAAAACCTTTAAAGAAGAACTGGTATCTACATTACACAACCTTTTCCAAAACATAAAAAATGTTGGAATAATGGAATACTTTCCAAAACATTCTATGAAGCAAATATCACCTTGATTCCCAAACCAGGAAAAGCCCCAACAAAAAAAGAAAACTGTAGACCAATATCATTAATGAATATTGATGCAAAAATATTCAATAAGATCCTAGCAAACAGAATTCAATGACACATCAAAAATAAATTATAACCATGGTCAAGTTGGTTTTATCCCAGCGTTACAAGGTTGGTTCAACATACATAAATCTATAAATATAATACATTGCATAAGTAAAATAAAAAAACAAAGACTATATGATTCTATCAATTGATGCATAAAAAGCTTTTGATAATATTCAGCATCCTTTAATGATCAGAACTCTTAAGAAAATAGGCTTAGACAGCACATTTCTTAAACTGATAGAGGCCATCAACAGAAAACCTACACCCAATATCATACTGAATGGAGTAAAATTGGAAACATTTCCACTCAGATCTGGAATTAGACAAGGATGCTCATTGTCTCCACTGTTGTTCAATATAGTAATGGAAGTCTTAGCTATTGCAATCAGGCAATAGAAGGTGATCAAGTGTGTCCCAACAGGATCAAAGGAGATTGAACACTCTCTCTTCTTGTTTAAATTTTGAAGGGTTAGCTTTGGGTCTGTGAGAAGATGTCCCTGGGCTATAAAATGCATTAATGTACACAGCTATGATTTAATGATAAAAAAAAAAGAGTTAGGAAGATTTACATCTCAAAAGGGCAGAGAAAAATTTTACAAGTGTAAGTTTTTCAAAGTAAATGTCAATTTTTTTTTTAAAGGAGGTCGGGATGCCTTAGGAAGAAATCTGTCCAGAGTTTAGTCCAGCTGAGGGTAGTCCCAGTCCCTACTCTTGCATCCATCTGATTTCCCACATCCAAGATTTTATTTTCTTTCCTCTCTTATCTTTGCTTGGGGGTTTTGTGTCTTTATTTAAAAATCACTTTACTTTTGGAAGGTTTTAAGGAGTGGTGAAAGTAGATGCATGAGTTTACTATAACATCATAAAGCCAGAAATGTGAGAATTCTTTAAGAAAGATTTGTCATATGCCATTAACCTGTTTGCAGAGTTAGAAATGGGATAATTATGAGTGTTAACACTAACGAGACCCTGGGGAACTTCCCGGGGTCCCTTAACTGTAGACAACCGAGGTGGAGCCGGTTCAGCCTCCTCCTGGTAGGAGCCTGATGAGCCAGCAGGTCCCTGTTTCACAGTCTATCAGTTCAGGCTCCAAAACATAAAATACTTGGAAATTTCTGAAGATCTGGGTCAGATGGGATCAGAGTACCATGTGCCCCAGGTACCTTCCAGTATTCAGCACAGAACCTGTTCTTTCTGGTCTTCTCTGCTCCAGCTGAGGATCGTAAATGCTTGCTCCAGGCTCCCTTTCAGATCTGGCGTTGACTTTGCTTTGCAGTTCTTTGTTAATTTCATGGGTTCCATATCTGGAAACCTAGTCTCTCCCTCTCTCTCTCTATTCCCCCTAAACTAGGGTTTTCACCTCTGTTTAGTTGTCTGACTTTTGCTTCTGGCTATTTGTCATTCGTGTTTACTATTCTTGATCCTGAACTCTGATTCCAGTTGATCCCATCTCAAAGATTGTCAGAAAGACAAATTTAAAACATCTGCAATGCCTTCCTCCAAGTAACCAAGGTAGTGGTAAGCAGAGAAATGAGAGACAAGTAGTGCAGGCTGGCAGTTTCTACCTTTGGAATACTCACTCCACCGTCTTCAAGCCTGCTCTTACCTGGTGGCTGGCACAGGAGAGGAAGAGGCAGTGGAAGTAAGTAAAGGGACTTCATCACCCTGGGATGACAGAGGGAGGGTTTGCCTCAAGTTTCTGGAAACACCTCATCGATGTCTCCAGGATCTACAGAGTTTTCTGAGGGCATAGATATGATGAAGGATGAGAAACCTTTACAGTAAGGAAAAACCAATGGTTATTCTTTCTGTAATAAAAAAAAAAATTAAAGGATCCTAGCATAACATGCCTGAGGAGAGAAAAAAAGACAGAAGGTCAAAAGCTAGGTTTATAATGGAGATCTTTGATGATCTGGGAAATTTTCTGATGTTAACTGAGCAGTGCCATAGATTGAGGGACCTTTATTGGAATAGACCAATCAAGGCATTATATTCAGATATACACAGGTTAAAAAAGGAGATACTGCTTTTCCCTACGATAACTTACTTGCTGAAGACAAGGTCTGCATGTCAGAAAAGCATGGAGTTATCTGCCCATCTATGAGGCATCATATTTCCAGCTGATGAATGGAATAGGGGAGAAAATAAGTTGGCTGTGGCATTCTGATCTCTCAGAAAATGTATAACTCTGAGATTTCTTCATTAGTATGGACTTCAAGGCGAGATAAATGTGTGATACTTCTCAGATATTCTTCTTGCTATAGTTTGAAGTATTAACTTCAAAATATGAACAAGGCTTCATAAAATCTTCCATTGATTTGGCGGTAATCAAGAAAAGGAACACATTTGTATCTATAAGACACTGATAACAACAAATAATAAAAGATGAAAAGATAGCTGAGAATTTAGACTCTGGTTTTTGTAAACATGTCTTACTCTAAGTCATAGTGCAAACATTTTCAATCAGTGCTTTTGAATATTACCTAATTTATTTCTGAATTATAGGGAAGGTTGGACTAGGTGAATTATTTTTAATCCCAGTTGAGCATCAAATTGCCTGACAAGGGTTTAGTTTTACTTTTCATTTGTCTTTTTATATGTGGGTGCCCAGGTTGTACCCTAGAGAATGTAGATTCGGTAGGTTTTAGGTATGAAGCAGAATTCTGCATTTTTAACATACATGCCACTTGATTATGTCCACAGTTCCTAGAACAGAGGAATATTTAGATTCAACCCAGTTCTATAACTTCATTGTTATTCCACAAAAGATAATTGTATGAGATAAAAGGGTAAGGGAGATTAAAGTTAAACTAGGAATACTGAGAGATTAAATATAAATGTGGTAAAAAAAAAAAAAATCACTTTCTAAGTATATTGAGTGATAGTGCCCTCTCAGGAGTTCATGCTGTGGGTTTGAATTCTGTCTCCAAAATTTACAATCTATGGTCTTTGTGAAAATTCCTAAAGCACCCCTACTCCCAGTTTTTTTGCACAAGGAAAGAATAATAATCTCCACATTCCAGTGTTGTTTAAGAATTAAAGAAAATTATGTAAAGTGCTTAGCAGAGTGCCTGACACAGAACAATAGTGGTTAACATCTAACAAATGTTAGCTACAGGGTAAGGATGATGCCCATGACAAAAATTCAAGGTCAGAGAAAAACGCAGGATGTCATGTTGTCTATTTCAGTAGAAATAATACAAAAATAAAGCAGCAGGAATCCTTCATATCCTCTTCATTATAAAATGAGACATTATGAGGATATTTAAAAGAATTTCACATGTGCTTTTTAGCTGCCTACCAACCTTACACAAGATTCAGCTCACCAGTCTACTTGTATGTACATCATGCTGCAGTGACGAAACTGACATGGGGCTGTGGAGCTAGTTCAAGGCACAGTGAAACCAGGGACCAATAAGTCCAGCCCTTATCGCTGCATAAATGATTGAATAGAGGGAAAGGGAGAGATAAGGGGAAAACTGTGAGATTTGTGGGAAAGAGAGAAAGGACGGATGTAGGGTCAGATTGAAGGTAAAGTCAGGATTGGGGATGATCATGAATTTAAAAGAAGCTCCGGCGTTGGAACATTTGGGAGTCAGTACACCCAGTTTGGGAAGAAATCTAGTACTCTAACTGTCCTCCCTGACCCCAGGTGCTGCGGAGCCATGGAAAACCAATCCAGTGCCTCTGAATTCTTCCTCCGAGGAATATCCGAGTCTCCAGAGCAACAGCAGTTAGTCTTCGGAATTTTCCTGTGTATGTACCTTATCACCTTGACCGGGAATGTGCTCATCATCCTGGCCATCGGCTCTGACCCACACCTTCACACCCCCATGTACTTTTTTTTGGCCAACCTGTCTTTCGTTGACATAGGTTTAACATCCTCTACGGTTACCAAGATGCTGGGGAATATACAAACTCAACATCATACCATCTCCTACAAAGGCTGCCTCTCACAAATGTATTTCTTTTTGATGTTTGGTGATCTGGACAGCTTCTTACTGGCTGTCATGGCATATGACCGCTACGTGGCCATTTGTCGCCCTCTCTACTACTCCACAGTCGTGAGCCCCCAAGTCTGTGCCCTGCTGCTTGCACTGTGCTGGGTCCTCACCAACACTGTTGCCCTGACTCATACCCTCCTCATGGCCCGGCTGTCCTTCTGTGTTGTTGGAGAAATAGCTCACTTTTTCTGCGACATCCTTCCTGTTCTGAAGCTGTCATGTTCTGACACCCACATTAATGAGCTGATGGTTTTTGCCTTGGGAGGCACAGTGCTTATCGCCCCCTTTCTGTGTATTGTCATCTCCTATGTCCACATTATTTCTGCTCTCCTGAGGGTCCAAGCCCCTGGTGGGAGGGGAAAGGCCTTCTCCACATGCAGTTCGCATCTCTGTGTTGTGTGTATGTTCTATGGGACCCTTTTTAGTGCCTACCTGTGCCCCCCCTCCCTTGCCTCTGATAAGAAGGACATTGCAGCAGCTGTGATGTATACCATAGTTGCTCCCATGTTGAACCCCTTCCTCTACAGCCTAAGGAACAAGGACATGAAAGGGGCCCTAAAAAGGTTCCTCAGTCACAGGATAATTTTTTCCTCTTAGATGTGGTAATAGCAGCATTTAATGGAAAGATGTCGACGTGGAGGCAGACAAACTGGCTTCAGTTTTAGACCTGCCACATACTAAGCAGAATATTGCAGCCCAATTAGTCAATCTCTTTGAGCATTAATTTTTCTTCTAAAAATGGAGATAATACGCTCTACTGAATAAGGTGATTTGAAGGATTAGCTGAAAATGCCTCCAGAAGAGTGGTGAATAATAGCAGATGTTCAATAAATGATAGCTGTGATCATTTTTATTACTATGTTGGTTTTCATTCCTCCCCCATCTCTGAAGTCAAAAAATCTTTTTGGTGAGATTCGTTTGTTCACCATCTATTTGCTGAACATCTATTGTGTGCTGGGAGCTAATATAAGTGCTAGAGACGAATGCTGAGCAAGACACAATCCCCGCTTTCATGACATTTTCATTTTAGGTTACTAATTTGTCATTCAAAATTTGGGTGCACCTGTCTTTCTCGTAGAACTAAGTAGAAGTTAAGACAAAAGAAATAAAGGATGGATGGAGGTAGCATTCCAGGAGATGTGGAATAGGTAAAGAGTTCCCCTTCAGAAGACTGAAATTCGATGTTTAGATTTCCATGGTTGTCTGACCTGTAGTTTGCCAGAATTTCACCAGGAAGGGTTCAAGAGCTCCTCGTGCTGCTTCTTCCCCCTCCATTCAGAATGTTTAATGCTAGTGTCTTTCTTGTGCCTTTTGGGTGAGAATACTGCAACTCTCTTTCCTTATTGGCCTGAAGATTCACCTCCAGGTCTAAAAGGGCCACCAACAGCTTAAATTAGTTGAAGAGAGGAGAAAAAATGATTTTTAAAGGCACATGAGGCTTCATTGGTCTTTAAGAAATTCAGAATATTAAAAAATATCGTTTTCAAAAATATAAACCATATAATTTTGATTCCTTACATCTGGTATGACCAAATGTCGGCTGGCTGCCAAATGCTCCTCCCCAGGGCACTGCAGCTTCCTTCTCAGACTCATGCACTTTTTCAATGAATAATTACTCATTGTTTTCCAAGGAATCAAACTGTGCCATGCTTCAGCAGTTGGTGATCACAAAGGTGAATCATTTATATGCTTCATCTTAGTATTTGAAGATTTCACTTGTTCGATGACCTAGAGGAGGAATTCTGTCCTTCTCTCTAGAACTTCTTTCCAGATATTCCCTGTAGGAGTCTTTATGTGGGGTAGGAAGGGCATTCTCATATAACACACCTGCACCTGGTTGCAACCCTGGAGACCATCTGCTCTCATCTTCTTGATCTATAGCTCCCCTTCCATTCCCTTGACATCTATTGCTCTGGTAACTATGTGCCACTAACAATATCCTCTGAGCCACTGGCCTCTAACTTTCTTCTGTCATTTGAACTGGAAGTAGAATACCTTCCGCTTTTCATGGTTGGGTTCCTTGGCAGCGTTCTAGGACCCATGATGACATAGTGGACATGAGATACCTTGATATGTGAGATTATTAGATACAGCTTCACTTTATATCTACAACCTAAGTTCACATTGACATCCAAAAACTGCTTTTCAGACTGACCTAATCAACCCAACTTCTCTTCTCATGGTGCTTTCTTGAGGTGGCCTTCTGGTTTCTTTCTCCATTCTGATCTTAAGGAGCCCTCAGTCCACTGATAGTGCAGTACTTTTATGAACCCTACTTGGGCATGGTTTCAGTTCTTTTCCACATGTCCCAAGTAAACTCAAAGATGTGACTAGATGTCCATTTTGGTTTACCCAATATAATTTTGAAGCAGAAAAGAGTTAGGTCAGCACAGAGCAAAGTTTCACCAAGGGACACTGTTACGTATCACTGTTTAATGGTCTAACATTCTGAGATTCCACCCAGCCAAAATAGTTACCAATGTATTCAAAATTCCAAACTTATACCTCCCTTGATATACAGTCATGTGTATCTTAACCATGGGGTATGTTCTGGGAATTGTATTGTTAGTTGATTTTGTCATTTTGTGAACATCATAGAGTTTACTTACATAAACATGGTTGGTACAGCCTGCTACACACCTGGGCTATATGGTACAGCCTACTGCTTCTAGGCTACAAACCTATATATAGCATTTTACTTTTCTGAATGTTGTAGGTAACCATAACACAATAGTGTTTTTGATAAAGAAAATTTTCAGCTCCATTGTAATCTTATGGGACCATCAGTGTATATGCAGTCTGTGAGTCTATTACACTTACACCCAAACCCTAAGCTCAACCTTCTATTCCCTTAACATCATCCATTTCATAGAGTTAATGTGATGTTAGCATTAAAATAACTTCAGACTGAAATACAGATTAATTATAAATCTTAGACTTTGGTAGCATAGCATGAGCAAGATGTGCTTTGAATTAGGGTCAGAGGCAGGGTGATAGAAAGTTTCCTGGTCCCCCTTGCCCATTGTGGGTATTTGCTTTCCTCTTGTTTAAAACCCATTTTCTAAAAGCAGGTGGTCTTCAACTTGTTCCCTCACTTCCTTAAGATCATTAAATCTAATCAAAATTATTAAAAGCATCTAGCCTTCTATTCTCTTCTTAAATATCAATTCACAGAACCATAAATCAAAAACAATCCTTAATTCTACCACACCTGTCTATTCTACCTTCAAGGTATTCTCTTTCTTTCCTCATGCCATTGTTTTCATTCAGGCACACATCACCTGTTACCCAGATGTACAATGACCTTATAATTAAGTCCCCTGACTCCAGGATCTCCAATCCATTGTGAAAACACTTGATGCATTGACTACCTGAGTAATCTTCCTAAAACACAAATATAACTTTCCCTAGGTTTCTACTACAGCCCCAGTCAATGGAACCTGTCACTTGAAAGGAAATGTCTCACCCTCTTACTAGGCCACCCTAGCCCATTCACAGTATAGTCCTCATCTGCCTATCCAGACAGTCTCTTATGTTCCTTTGACTCATGTGCACCTGTGCTGTAGTAACACAATTGCTTTACATTTCCCTGAGCACACTATGTTAATTCAATGCTCTGGTTCATCTGTCCACTCTGTCTAGACTGTCACTGTCCCTTTATGTATCAATCCTGAGCATCCGTCAACCTCCACCTAAAGATTAATTCCCCTGCAAAGCTTTGCTGATAGCCAGGCAACATTAACTATATATTCCCTGTGCTACTACCATAAAAGGTCTGAAAATTAGGTTTGAGAACTCACCCTAGAAAAAGGTGCTGCTTACCTCATTGCTGAATATCACTACAGACATCTTGAAAGTACTCCCCTTGGAAAACAATGAACTGATGCCAACACTTAGTCCTAACTGATTTTACAACTTTTTTTCTGAAATAACCATCAGAGATATCATCATATGAGGTCTGACATTTAAGTTTGTGAACTTGCCACTGTTTGCTTACATTGGCAGCACTGTGCAAACAACTTGGTGAGGTTTCATAACCTTGGCATATCAGTGTCTCACAGCTGTGTTTATGTCAACATGTGGCAGTGTCTTGCTGAGTGGCATTCATTATTATTGTTGCATGTTTTTGTGTGCCGTCTGATGACAGCTCTGGTGGTCATTCCAGAAAAATATTTCCAAAATTGCTATGAAGGATGGAATAGGTGCTGACATTGGTGCGTAGCTTCCCAAGAGGAGTACCGTAAAGGTGACTGTAGTGATATTCGGCAATGAGGTATGTAGTACTTTTTCAAGGATGAGTTTGTGAGTTTGTGAGTCTTCAGATAATTTTGTCATTCTCTCTAAGCATCAGTTTTCTCAACTGTAAATTGTGTATGCTTCATGGGATTATTGTGAATATTAAAGAGATAATACAGGTAAAGCATTTAATATAGTGCCAATACACAGTAATCACGCTTACTAAGCACAATTATTCATAGTATTATCATATTATGGAATGTTTTGTACGCTTACATATTTTTGATGTTACCTATTACTACACTAATAGCACATGAAGTTCTTTAGCTTGGAGGCTATATATTTCCCAAGATAAAGTGTAAGTGCTGGAGCTCCTAGTTCTAGGATGTTATCATTTCTTTCCTCTATTATCATACTTTGAAAGAATTAATGTTAACATTTGAGAAGGATATAAACTTGTCACTTAAAATGTCAATAAGCATCAATTTCCAGAAGTATTTGTAAGTTTGTGAACATACTACACATTCATGACTTTCAAAAATGCAGCAAGTTTTTTTTTTTTTTTTTAAGAATCTCAAACTGTTGCCCTGGGTAGAGTGTCATGGCGTCACAGCTCACAGCAACCTCAAACTCTTGGACTTAAGTGATTCTCTCGCCTCAGCCTCCCACGTAGCTGGGACTACAGGTGCCTACCACAACACCTGGCTATTTTTGGTTGCTGTTGTCATTGTTGCTTAGTAGGCCTGGGCCAAGTTCAAACCCACCACCCTAGGTGTATGTGGCCAGCACCCTGCAAACTGAGCTACAGGCACCACCAGCAAGCTTTTTTCTAAACCCAACGAGATACTTCACTGGGAAAGGTCATGAAGCCCAATATAGGTATGGCTGAAGAAAAATGTCCCAAATCAAGCATATACTTCCAATATGATGTCCAGTTCTGCATATATATCCAAATCAATATGGTACACGCCAGTGTGCTTTGGGCTGTCCATAACCAAAGAAAACTAATATGAGAGATAGGGTGGACTAGCAGGACATATGGTAATAAAATTCCCCAATGAACAAATAAGTTGGGAGTTTCTTGAGAAAAATTCATTCAGAGCAGTGTCACTAGCCCATGGCTAAACATATGAATGATAATGTTGAATTTTTTGTAGGACAGGTCTGACAGGGCTAGGAAAACCTTCAGGGATCCAAGCAGTAGAATTAGGGTGCAGGTGGGGAAACTGAGGTAGGCACTCAGTCCTATAGATGTCATCTCCACAGTAGGGGTGAGAGTGTACCGAAGTTCATGAGTGTGCCCAGGCCAATCAAACCATACAGAGTGTGCCCAGGCCAATCAAACCATTCCATCTCTGTTTAGGCTTTGGTTCTGGGACAAGTTGAGATAAGGCTGTAGACAATTAACTCCATGACTGCAGATTAATCAGGCAAAGGGAAGAGACAATCTTTGTCTTTCTACAAATGGACCTAGGATGCTAAACGGTAACTTCATCAGCACCAGGTCAAAGTCTACTCTTTGAGTCAATATTAAACAAGTATAGAGAAAGATACACTTCTGTCTTTCTTTACCTACCCACACATCAACTCACTCATTCACTGCCCTTTAGTTATTTGATTCTAGTGTCAAACCAGAGTGAGTTTGCTGCTGTGTCCTGGGTATCTGATGGCCTTTGGATTGGGAATATAACCAACATGCTATGCTGCCTATATTTACCATAATTCAGAAGTTTTACACAAATTCTGATCCCAAATTCATCCCTGATAGAGAAGGTAAAGAAAATATCATATTGTAGTGTTAAACCAAATTTATTATTGCATTCACTTCATATCATAATATGTTCATTGTTTTATAACTTTCTTACCTATGCAGAAGAAAAAAATTGAGGTTCAAAGGAGTTAAGTGAGTCACATGAGACCACACAGCCACCACACTGGTAGATATGGCTTAAATACTCTTCTTGCAACTACATGGTGCTGAGTGTCAGAAGCATTTATAATTCTGTTTATCTTTAACTAAGTATAGGAATTAAGAAAGAGACTTATGTGCACCCTCACTGGATGCTGAAGAACACAGTAGACAGAAGAAGATCACAGAATATTACTTGGTCACATAATAGAAACCTAGGATCACTAAGCCAAGAAGAAATGATTTTTAGGGAGACAGATAATGAAAATACTGAATTAGAAAGGAACAAAATTAGTTTGGGCAACAGAAGTTTCTAGATGATGAATGCTTTCTTTGTCTTTTTCATTCCTTACCTGGAGGGAGCTTATATCTTAACTGAAACTCACATGTCAGAAAGCTTCATACACCACTGGTCTCAAAGTGAACTGCTAAATGAAGTTTCTGCAGCCTAGAAGGGTAATGATCAATGTTCCTAAAATTAAGAAGAAACCTCAAATCCTTAGGTAGAGCAACTGAACTCATAATAGTGAATAGTTTTCTATAGCTATAAAGGGTACTCTTGTAGCGTCTTCCCCTTACCCACCGTCATCACCAATAGCAACAAAAAAATGCAAGAAAGGAACTGAATGGAACATGAGGGAAGAGAAAGATACTTCATAAATTCCCAATTCTGCAACCTCTCTATGTCAAGGGAGCCCTGTTAGCCAACATATTTCAACAATTCATAAGAACAGACACATTTGGGTGGTACCTGTGGCTCAAGAAGTAGGGTGCCGGCCCCATATACCAGAGGAGGCAGGTTCAAATCTGACCCCAGCCAAAAACTGCAACAACAACAACAACAAAAACTATCACTCCAAGAACAGACACATTTCCAAGAAATAGAAGGAAAGACTTAAGTTCTACTGATTTCTGAATCTATAGGAAGGAAAATAGCCAAGTATATCAGCTCAGAATTCACAATTTATACCAAAAAGGAAAAGAGTGAATAACTATAAAAGAATGCAATTTAAGTCATCAAATGTTTACTGAGCACTTAGTCCATGCTGAGCTCAAGATTAGGGGTCTAGCATCTGGAGATGAGTAAATACATGTGTCTGTGATAAAGAAGAACAAATATCATTGAAATGAGACTATTGCCCTGTTGACGTCTCTCCATGACCCTTTTTATGTCCATGTTCATTAGGCTATAAATGAAAAGATTCAGCAATGGGGCAAACAATGTGTACATCACAGAGGCAATTATGTCCTTTTCACTGGAGGTGCTGGATGAGGACAAAAATGCCGTCCAATAACTGTGCCACCATACCAACATATCTCAGAAATGTGGGAATCACAGGTGGACAAGACTTTGCAGATCCCTTTGATAGATGGAACCCTTGGATGATGGCCCCAAGATGACTATAAGAGATCAAGATGCATATTAGTGGCAGAGTAATGACTGCTATCTGAGGGAGGTGTTGGAACATGAGAGCATGGGCAGAGCAGCAAGGTCACAGAAGAATTTGGTATGATTTTTTCAGCACAAAGTATAGCTGGGCCAGGAGAAGGGTATGAGACAGGGCACTGGTATAGGAGAGGACACAGCTACTAGTAAGGTACACAGACCGTCTCTCATGATAGTGGTGCAGTGCAGGGAGTGAAAGATGGCCACTTGCCAATCATATACCACTGAACTAAGAAGGAAATTCTCCCTATCAGTGAAAAATATGAAAAACTGTATCTGTGCTATGCACCCTGCCTAGGGGATGGGTTGGTCCCAAGTTTGCATACTAATTAACATCTTTGGGACAGTGACAGATGAAAAGGAGACTCAGTGAGGGCCAAGTGGCTGAGGAAGAAATACACGTGAGTGTGGAGGTAAGAGTCCAGCCGGATGAGCAGCTTCCACAGCACTGTGGTGAGGTACATGCCCAAGAACAGGAGGAAGAACACACCCCGCTGCTCTGGAGGGACCACAGCCCCCAGGGAGGAGCTCAGGCACACAGCTCTGGTTCTAGTCCCTTAGGCTGCTGTTCTCTCTGCAGGAAATGGAGGAACAATGAAAGAAGCAGAAACAAACAAATCTTACTGCAGATGAAAATGAGATCCAAAAAAAAAGAAAGAAAGAAAATGAGATCCTTTCTATGGGGATTATGCCAATACTTACCAAAAAAATCATTTAAAGAGGATGTCATGAAAAATGAGAGCATCTCCAACATAGAAGAGAGTTTGATATAGAATAGAAACTGACTCTGTTGGCATTTTTTGCCACCTAAGGAAGAAGCAACCCAGACTGAGTCATAACTGATTAGACCAGCTATGTCTAATCAGCAAAGAGAAAGCCTTGCATTGTCTTAGCAGAAGGATATTAAATTAAAATCTTTCCAATTTCTATTCTGTGTCTGTGATTTTTTTTGTGTGTGTGTCTGTGATTTTTTAAACCATCCTCAAGCTATTCTTGAGCCTTCAAGTTGCAACATCCTGAATTTTTAAAATTTGGCTTCCAAATCCATTAATAAGCAAAATACAGGGTGAAGTTTCAATAACTCTCAAAGGAGTGATTCATGCCTGTAGTCCCAGCTACTCTGGAGGCTTAAGCAGGAAGATCACTTGAGCCCAGGAATTTGAGATCAGCTTGGACAACATAGCAAGGCCCTGTCTCTAAAACTAAAACAAATAAGTAAAAATATATACCCAAAGGAAATTGGTTCAAACATAAATAGCCAAAATTTACATATTTATATATTTTATTACATATAAAGTTGATGAGAAAGGAAATATATCCATAATTACAATATCACTGCTATTAAAAAAGGGAATTTTACCTCAAAAAATATTTAACAGTAAGGCCTTAGGGAGGTAATTAAATCATGAGGGTGGAGCCCTCATGAATAAGATTAGTGCCTTTATGAGATTAGACACAAGAGAGATAATATCTCTCAGTCATCTGCCAACAAGGAAGAGGGCCCTCACCAAACACCAAATATCCTGGCACCTTGATTTGGACTTTTCTGTCTTTAAGACTATGACAAATAAAAGTCTTCTATTAAAAACCACCCAGTTACAGCAGTCCAAACTGACTTGGACACTCGCAAGACTAAATAGCATAGCAAACCTCATACTTAATTGTGATATTTTAAAAGTCTTCCCATTGAAATCAGGAATGAGAAAAATATGCCTGTGCTAATTCTATTCCACATTGTATTGTGAAATACAGTCAGTAAATTGTACAAGAAAATTAATAAAGAGCATCAGAAAATTAAAATTTTCCAAACAAGTGAAAATATTATCAGCAGTTAAATATTTGTTACTAGTAATTGTGTGTATCAGGATCTTTTAGATCATTCTCAAATCTCCTCTTGAATCCTTGATTCAAGGAGCTCTCATGCTACCTTGAAAACCCACAACCCATAATAGTAAGCATTTTGTCCAGAGAGGCCAAAGAGGGAATCTGTTCCCTTTCTGGAATATCCTCATTTGGGTTCCTGGTATCAGGAAGCAACTAGGCAGCCCCATCAAAGTTCCAGATGTGTTCAGGGCCCCTGGTCATTAGTATTAAGTATCTTACAAAATCTATGTCTTTCCCCAGAAGTCACTATTTAACCATTAAAATATTCTATTAATAAAGCCAAGTTACCTAATCCTGTAAAACAAGGAAGAAATAGTTTATGGTTTCACTATGTCTTAATAAAAAAGTTCCCTTTAAGCAAAAAAATCAGTGAAAAACACCTTTTATAAATGCCTATGTATAGTAGATAAATGTCAAATGTTAGGATTTCATTATAGTAGTTCTTTTTTTTTTCTAGACAGAGTCTCACTTTGTCGCCCTCAGTAGAGTACTGTGGCATCATAGCTTACAGTAACCTCCAACTCCTGGGCTCAAGTGATTCTCTTGCCTCAGCCTCCCAAGTAGCTGGGACTACAAGTGTCTGTCACTATACCTGGCTATTTTTAGAGACAAGGTCTACCTCTTGCTTAGAGTGGTCTCTAACTCCTGAGCTCAAGGAATCTACATAACTCAGCCTCCCGGAGTGCTAGAATTACAAGCATGAGCCACCGCACCTGGCCTTACGGTAATTCTTAATTAAAAGAAAAACTCAGAAGAGCTTTGTATGGATTAATTATGGGCTTAAAATCTTTTGCTGCTTTAACTTGTGGTTTGAGTATGCTCCTAGTCCACATGGGCATACTATCCTCCCTTTTAAACTTACCATAAATAGTCTATGTTTACATCATAGACGTAAACAGTAAAGAAGATGCCCGGAATGCCTGGCCAAGGTTCCCAGTCTGTTTGTTCCAACTTCAGCATTTTGGGGGACAGGAGTGCTCCTTGGGGATGTGACCTTAAGGATAGAGCCCTGTATCTGAGGGCAGTGTGTACTGGGGAAAGCATTAGAATTAGAAATAGAGTCAAATCCTAGCAACCTCACTTAGTAAGTAATATATGCGAATTCTAGGTAAGTGACCCAGTTTGTCTGAGCCTCAATTTTCTCATCTCTAAGCTGGAGATAAGATGGGCAGTGCCTGTGGCTCACTGAGTGAGGTGCCAGCCCCATATACTGAGGATGGCGGGTTTAAATCCGGCCCCGGCCAAATTGCAACAAAAAAAATAGCTGGGCATTCTGGCAGCACCTGTAGTCCCAGGTACTTGGGAGGCTGAGGCAAGAGAATCACCTAAGCCCAAGAGCTGGAGGTTGCTGTGAGTTACAACACCACAGCACTCTACCCAGGGCAACAAAATGAGACTCTGTCTCTAAAATAAAATAAAATAAAATAAAAAGTAAGCTGGGGATAAGACTAAGCTGAAATCATGAGAATCTTGTGAATAAGATAACATTGTGAAGAGCAACTGCAAGGAGTCAGCACCAATTAATATTAGTTTCTCACCCTTCCTTTCATGAAACTCCTTTGTTTCTCCCTCCTGACTGCCCACTCACCTCAGCAGGCACATACTTACACAGTGCAGGTGCTGCAAATACGGGTGCCTCACGACATTATGACCTAATGCAGGTAAATCCATAGACAGCCACAATGAAGTTGGGTTTCTTTTTCTTTTTCTTTTTTTTTTATTGAATGGTAACTATGTACATTAATGCACTTCTGGGGTACAGTGTGGGGTTTTCACATGCAATCTGAAATACTTCCATCAAACTGGTCAACAGAGCCTTCATGTCATTTTCTTAGTTATTGTTTTGAAACGTTCACATTCTACTCTTAGAAAGATTCACTTGTACCCCTGTAAGATAAACCTCAGAAGTGATCCCTCCAATCCCCCTCCCTCCACCCATTCCCCCCTGATGAAGTTGGGTTTACGGGCAGAGTCCAGCCACATCCTAGAACACAAGTCAGATATCCCACATTCTGCACTTCTCCCTCTTTCTTCAATCTTTTCTGGTGTCCCTCATGACACATCAATAAACGACTCCTTCTGAACTCTAAGGGTGTCTAGTCCATGAGATTTACATTTTTAATAAAACCCCAGGTATATGTAAAGACCATATACACACTGTCATTCTACCAGATCCAGTTTTCTGATCAATAATACCTCAACCATTGCTTGCTGATAACTGATATTTCCTTAGCAATGAGATTGTATGCTGTACAAGGCAGGGCATGGGCTTTGGAGTCACACGAGAATTCAAATAATCTCTCCACCATTTGTCAGCCATAAACATTTGGGCAAATTATCGCACCTCTTAGGGCCTCAGCTTTTCCCCTAAAAAATTGGCATCTCAGTCCATGAATCATAGGTGGCTCGCTTTTTTGGAGAGAGAAGAACACAACTGTGAAAATACATGAACAATGGACGTCCAGATTAAACTCTGTGGAAAGAGAAGCAAAAATAATATTTTTCTAACTCACTCATAGCCTGGGTCAAAGATTATGAAATGAAATTAGATGAATACTACATAAAAGAGAAAAGTTGTTCTAGCAATATTCCATGTATACTATGTAGATCAAATACCAAACCCCTTTATTTTTTTTTATTTTATTAAATCATAGCTGAGTATATTAATGCAGTCATGGGGGTACAGTGTGCTGGCCAAACCCCTTTAAAATGCATGAATAGTTTTATCCTCACGCCTCAAACAGATTCTAGTTTAAGCCGTCACCACAGCCTTCAATGTCATCCCAGCTACTTGTTGCATACTAATTAGTCTCATCCTTATGTATAAAATTGGTCAAATGTATTGCTTTTTTACACAGGGCAGATCTGGGGTAAAAGAGGGGAGGTAAAGATGGCAGTAAAAATAACAATTACATGGATTGGATTCAAGACAAACGCAATCTCAAGGACTATGTCCAAAATGTGGCAAGTTAAATAAGGCTTTTACAATTGAATGAAATCATTTAACATAAAATTGTTTAATGTCCTGCCAAGAACTTAAGTATCCCTTTGTGGGGCTTTTCTGAAATCATCTAGTACTTTATACCCAATGTACAATTTAATGTGCATTTTGTGCCACGGGCACTGAGGCACAAAGACAGTGGAACTCACTAAAATTTATTCTTTGAGGGATGTTAAATTGACCTTAATTAGACAACTGACAAAAGAGATGATTTCAGGGCATTACATAGTCCTTAATAAAGTTTCACAGTGAATCCAATTAAATTGTGTGAATTTAATAGGAAATTGACCAAAAATTTTAAAATGTTAAGTACATTTGTATGTATTGACATGCACAGAAGTATGCAAATATGGTCACAAAAAATTATTATAGAAATAGAAAGCTATAAAATACTATAAAATAAATCTCATTTATGAAAACTAACTGGAACAATTAGTTCACACAAAACATTGTTGCTTTAAAACATAAAAGTATATCTTTTAAAGTTGTTACGGAACCTGTGAACATGCCTCAATCTTCAAGAAAAATTAAAGTATTCTGACATCAGCAAAGCTACAAGTCACACGGAAATTCCCGAAGGTGACAAGGATCCATGAAGCTACAGATGGACATGAGATGTAATTTTTTTGAAAGCTGTGGTTTCATTTTCATTCAACGTAGATTATAGTTTGGTGTGATGATACAGAGCATGATATGCAGTAGCTGGTGTGTCTATATTCTATGTATAAGAGGAAAGAAGATCTGATAGCTTAGGAAAGAATGCATATGTGAGAGCTTAAACAAAGGAATTCACTGCACCCATAATTAATCTGAAAATGTCAGCATGAACCACCGATGTCCCTATTCCTAAAATAAGCTGTCTCCTGTTTCACTCTTCCTACCACCAGAATTCATTAAGGTGCATAAAAGGGCATCCCCCTACTTCCAAGGTTTAATTCATAATTCTGCAGCATCAGTGTCACCTGGCAACTTGTAAAAAAATGCAAATTATGGGGCCCTACCCCAGAACTACTGAATCAGAACTTATGGATCT
This sequence comes from Galago senegalensis, assembly GCA_963575145.1. Lineage (NCBI taxonomy): Eukaryota > Metazoa > Chordata > Mammalia > Primates > Galagidae > Galago > Galago senegalensis. Next base: position 20,886 of record CAUYTI010011253.1, read on the forward strand.
CTGGTAAGTCTCCATCTCCTATAGGTCCCACAATCTTCAGAGTTGTTGTACATCACAGAGCCAAATAGACAAAAGGCGCTTAGTCCACTTATGTTAGTGAAATAATATAATTAATTCATTAGATTTCATTTTGTGTTAAAGCCGAGGATAATGGGCCAAAAATATATATGGCTCCAAAAAAACTCCTCAAATAAGGGATAACAGAACTGTATATTGTTGAATAATTATGCCCTCCCAAGTTGCAGACATAAGGAATAAAATTAATTTAGCATTCACAGATCAAAAGCTACAGTATTTACCAAGAAGAACATGTTTCAACTTCATCCAGGTGAATATAAACACAAATACAAAAATGTTGCTAATAAAGAATGAAATTCTGGTCAATAAATATTTACCAAGTACATCTAACTAATGTTCCATCATTTGTTGTAGGACTTGAGGACATAAAAGGTTTTGAGACACATCCAAATGGAAAATAAAATGAATGAGAGCAACCAAAATGAGATTCTGATTTTTTGAAAAGTCACGTGTCACTGTGAGAAAAATGCTGCTCTATTGCAGAGTTTCCCAAGGGCCTTTTTCATGTCCCTGTTCCTAAGGCTATAGATGAAAGGGTTCAACATAGGTGTGACCACTGTGTACATGAGAGCCACAATAATGTCCTTGTCAATGGAATTGCTAAATGATGGGAAAAGGTACTGCCCAAATATTGCCCCATAGTACAGAGACACCACAGAGAGATGGGACCCACATGTGGACAATGCTTTGCAGATCCCTTTGGTTGAAGGGACCCTCAGGATGGTGGCCCCAATGTAACCATAAGATACCAGG
>CAUYTI010011254.1:0-12869 GCA_963575145.1 Galago senegalensis
ACAGGCGTCCGCCACAACGCCCGGCTATTTTTTGGTTGCAGCCGTCATTGTTGTTTGGCGGGTCCGGGCTGGGGATTCGAACCCGCTACCTTAGGTGTACGTGGCTGGCGCCTTAGCCAGTTGAGCTATAGGCGCCGAGCCGGAGTTCATTCTTTAAAACAGACTTTTTCATGTGGTTACTTGAGAGCTCTGGGACTCCTGGCATACACATCGCTTCCCTGAAAGGTTGTACCAGTTGGCATTGTTGACGGCAGCCAATGGACCTGTCCTCTCCACCCATTTTATTTTTTAATTGTTTTATAGTTTTGGGCTGGGTTTGAACTCGCCACCTCTGGCATATGGGGCTGGCGCCTTACTCCTTTGAGCCACAGGCGCTGCCCCTCTCTCTCCACCCATTTTAAACAGTGATGTGGCACAGTGGTAACAGTGATGACATGCTCATGAGCCTACACACATCCCCTTTGTGAGCGCATGATCCCAGAAGTGTCTGCACCCTTACACATGCATGTGTGCAGCCTGGCCCAGGCATAGCAGACTGGGTGTTGACCTCCTAGTGTGTGATGATCTGGTTGTGGGTGTCTTTGGCCCATTCTGCCCTGGGTTGCCTCTTTCTCTTGATGTTTTGCAAGAGCTCTTCATACATTGGGTGAGCGGGGAGCCTTATGTTTATAAGGTGGTGGTGGCTGCCACTGAGTCCCTACCCCCAGCTGTCCTCCGTGTCACCCAGAGCTGGAGGAAGCCCTGTGACCCTGCTTGCTAACCTGTCCCTATCATGTTTATAGGACGGCACCCTGAGGCTCTGGGAGTACAAAACGGGCCACCAGCTGTGTTGCTGTCACCTGGCCAGACTGCAGGAGCCGGCGGAGCCTCAGGACCACAAGGTACCTGTTTGTGCTCACCCCGGGGCCACTGGGTTCTGACAGGGCGCCTCCTAGTCGTGGGGGATGTGGGAGGATGCCTGGTTGCCATGCCGTCGCTGCCAGCCTTTCAGTGTGGGGCAACCCCATATTCCACATTCTGATGGCATCAGCGTGTGCTGTGCCTGCCTACGTTTGCACAGCTGGTGTATGGAAAGGCCTCTAGTTCCCCTTGGAAGGAGGAGAGAGCATGAGTGGTGCTTCTTGAGTGGGGTGAGCCTGTCCGCCTGCCACTGACCTATGACACCCAGAGCACCAGCATTAGCATTCAGGCGTGTCAGTTCTGCTGCCCAGTACCAGACCCTCCCTCCACCTTTCAGGGGGCTTGGGTCCATGTTCAGCATTTCCCCTGCCAGGAAGTGTGGGAGCTCTTGGGCAGTTACGTCTGTAATCAGTGATGTCCTTCTGCCCCTCATGTCCTCTGGTCCCTCCTCCTCTTTTGATCAGCTTTGTTGGTTCTGGAGCATTTCACAGGCTTGGGAAGGGTCGGGGCACCGGAGCAGCTCGCGTTGTCTGTCTGGGTATTCTGGTCCATTAGAGAACCAGGGAGTTAGAGTCGCCCTCCTCCCACTGCCTTCCAGAATGTTCTAGCTTTATGTCCGATTTCTCTTGGATGTCCTGTGGGAGCCGTGAGCATCTTGGGCTGTTCTGGATGGCCCCGTGTGGGTTCCCAGTAGGAACCGGGCGGTCATCAGCTGCTTTTCCTTTCAGAGGTTGGCCGCGTCCAGGATTGCCTTCTGGTGCCAGGAAGGCTGCGTCGCGCTTCTGTGTGACAGGTGAGCCGCCAAGGCAATGGGTTGTGGGTTGTTCCCCGGGCCCATGGGCTGGGTCCCCTTCAATGAAGAGGCTGTAGATGTTCGTACAGCTTCTCCCTCTAGGACAAGGGTCCTTTTCCTTGCTGCTTAATTCCTTGGACTTACGGCCTCTGTGCATGGTTAGAGCTCCTGGCTATTGGTGGGTTGGGGAGTGGGGTGCGGTTCCTCTGATTCTTCCCAGGAAGGGTATTTGCTGCTTCCTGTACTTCCCACTTTGTCCTGGGGAAGTTGTCTTGGCTTGTTGTAGAAGTAAGGATGCAGGCACAAGGACAGGAGTGCCAGCAGTCAGCCCTGAGCCCAGCGCTGCGTCCTGTCTGCTGCGACACGGGCAGGATGGCGTCTTCTCTCGCCCCCTCCCTTGGCCTAGTGTTGGTATCTGTTGCTACGCAACAGGGGAGCCTGGAGTTTACAAACTTGTACAGCAAACGTGTCATCTCAGTTGTACCGGTTTGGGAAGTGGCTTGGCTGGGTGCTCTGGACCATGGTGTCCTCACACTGGCACTGGGGTGCTCCCTGTGGTCTCAGTAATGGTCCTTTCTTTCTCGTGGAAGCGTCCCTGTGGTCTACTTCTTCCAGCTCGATGCCCTCAGACAGCAGTTGGTGTACACACAGCAACTGTCCTTCCAGCACCGGGTGTGGGATGTGGCTTTTGAGGAGACACAGGGCCTGTGGGTTCTGCAAGACAGTCGGGAAGCCCCACTGGTGCTCTGCAGGCCTGTGGACGGCCAGTGGCAGGTGAGATTCTGCAGCTTCTTCACGTCCCCAGGCCTGTGGTCCCATAAGCTTGGCCGGGGACAGGGAGGATTTTGGTTCTGCACGTGAGTCTCTTCCCGCTAGGTCACTTCTGGGTTCCACAGGCTGCTCCTGAGAGGCCTGATGTGGGTGAGGGGAGCTGAGTGCCCAGCCAGCTCGTCCCATTGGTGATGCCCATAGCAGTTCCCTTTGGGGGGTCGCCATTATTGGTGTGTTTCTCCCATCCCACACTTGGGTGAAGAAGGCAGCATTTGGTGTAGCTTTAGTGCACGTGGGAGGAGGAAGGCCGTGGACTGTGCACCCTCTCAGAGCTGGTCCCCAGTGACATGGGGGGGTGACCCCCATTTGCCTGTCTGGCAACTCATGTGGGGATGAGTTGGATGAAGTGTGGGACGTTCTTTGTGAATCTTTGCTCATCCACCAAAGCTTTAGAAACGCCCTTGGAACATTCAGTTCTTTGTGAAAAGCAGCCTTCTGAATAATGTCAGCCACGCGGTCCCAGCCCTGGGGCCCCTTAGCTGGGAAGAGCTCGCCCTGGGTAGGGCTGGTTGGGACAGGGTGTGGTGCCGCCTCCTGGGGTCTTGGTGGGAGTGCTGGGGTCACCGGCCTCTTCCCAGGCCCCCGCCGTGTCCAGGCCCAGCATGGGTCGCATGTGGGGCTGGATGTCCACCCTGTCTTCTGATGACCGTGTCCCACTTGTCATCTTCAGTCAGTTCCTGAAAATGCCGTGTTAAAGAAAGTCTCTGATGTTCTCCGTGAGAACTGGGCCATGCTAGAAGGTGAGAGCATGAGGCTGGCATTAGGGTGGTGCCCGGTGCTGTGCACAGAGAAAGCAGGTCACAGACTGCGACCCACAGTAGGACTCATGGAGTGAGTGAAGACCAGGCCTTTGGGATGTGGGGGTGTCTGCGTCTCCCCATCCAGAAGGCAGGTAGGGGGAGGCACACCAGGGGCAGAGTGCCACCCTCCTCCTGGTCTCCAGAGGGCAGCTCATAGCAGCAGTTTCCTCAGCATGGAACCAGGAGACCACTGATAGGTTACAGGCCCAGCCTGGCTTCCTGGTCTCAGGTGTGCCCTGTTCTCTTGGGAACTGGTCTCTAGTTCAGCCGGCATAGGGGCCAGGAGGTGAGAGCCATGGATCCCATATCAGCAGGTGCTTTCTGCAGTCCATGTCGGGTGGTACCCGGTCGCTGCCCTGCCTCAGGGGGGCCTTGTGGGAATTCTGAGTTCTAGGCATGTGGGGACCCCAGCTGGAGGCTGAGTCTCCTCTCATGGCCCCACCTGGCATCTGTTTCTGTCTCAGGCTCTGCCGGCGTGGAGGCCAGCTTCAGCAGTCTCTACAAGACCACCTTTGACAACATGACCTCCTACCTGCAGAAGAAAGAGGAGCGACTGCAGCAGCAGCGGGAGAAGCGGCAGCAAAGTCCCACGCCGGGGCCCAATGGGCAGGCCAAGAGGGCGAGACCCGGGCGGGCAGCCTGGACTTGCTGAGCTTCACGCTTGGTGGTGGTGCTCCCAGCCTTGGCACAACCTGGGCAGTTTTCACTTGTTTCCCCTCACCCTGGCATCTCCACTCAAGAAGAAAAGGCTGGGCTCGGCGCCTGTGGCACAGTGGGTACAGCACCTGCCACATACACCAGGCTGGCGGGTTTGAACCCAGCCCAGGCCTGCTAAGCAACAATGACAACTGCAACAGAAAAATCACAGGGCGTTGTGGTGGGCGCCTGTAGTCCCAGCTACTTGGGAGGCTGAGGCAAGACAATCACTTAAGCCCAAGAGTTTGAGGTTGCTGTGAGCTGTGATGCCACAGCACTCTACTGAGGATGACATAGTGAGACTATCTCAAAAAAAAGAGGGAGTGGCGCCTGTGGCTCAAAGGAATAGAGCGCTGATGGCCCCATATGCTGGAGGTGGCGGGTTCAAACCCAGCATGGCCAAAAACTGCAAAAAGAAAAAGCTGATAGCTGGTGGTAGTTCGATTCTGCCCAGCATGGTTCAGGGGACTGGGTGTTCCCTTGAGCTCTAGAACATTCTGTGTTGCTGAGCACAGGCTCCTATTCTGTGCCCTTTCAGTGGAGGGAGCTGTGCAAGGTGTGCTGGAAGTGCCTCGGAGCCCCGATCTTCCTAGTGGAGCTATGGGAGCCTGCAGCAAAGGCAGTTGCCCATGTTTCTGCTGTATCCAGAACCTCATTCATGCACTGGGCCTTTCTCTGTGGGCACCTGGTTTCATGGCAACATGATGGCCGTGAAAACATTTATGTTGCCCCACAGGTGCCACTTGCCACATGGGGATGTTAAGACTCAAGCAGAATCAATTCCTGCTCCTCCCAGCTCCAGCCCCGGGTCTTATGCTCTGTGTGGCGAGGGCCCCACGTGGAATGTGCAAGAACATGTCTGTCCTGCAGGGTGGTCTGCTGGGCAGTGCAAGGTGGACTTGTGTCGGGAGGTGTGGGTCGGGGTGCTGGCTAGAAACCACTCTCACAGGGACAGGGTTGATGACGTCCCTGTATTTACTGCTGTGGCGTGGCCTCTGCGTGGCAGCTGGGTTGTCACTGCATCTACACTGCCCGGGAAGGCCCAGCACCCTGCCTGGAACTGGTGTCAGGAGGCCCTGGGCGGGATATTTGGCACCCACACTGTCGTGACTGCAGCGTTCACTGCTTCATCTGGACAGAAACGTTCTTTCACTGGTGGGCCCTGCCAACTCTGACAGCAGCCTCAAAGATGGGACAACTGTGTGTGTGGGTGACAGCATTGGTGTGGGGTCTCTGTGGGGACTTGGAAACAAAGTCCTTTTGTGCATTTCAAAAGCTGGACTGATTCAGATTTTTCATAAGTGCCTTTTCTTTTAGCATTGATACGGAAACAGTACTCTGAGAAATGCAGTCCTAACAGGTGCTGCACGGCTGGAGTCCAGAGCAGGGGTGGGGCGGGCCATTTGTGTGAGGAACCTTGGCCTGATTTCCACTGCGGGGCCTCTGGGAAGGCACATGTTCTCATTAGTAACCTGCTATAAAGTCTTGGTTTTAGGAGAAATACAGGTTTGGTCACTTACGAGACAGGTGGGCAGGTGATGGCCAGATGCCAGGCGCTGTCCTTCCTGAGAGTATAGGGCCTGTGAACCAAGAATGGCTTTTATATTTTTAAGATGATGGGAAAAAGAAAGCAAAACTAATATTTCATAATTGAAAATCATGAAATTAAAATTTTAGCATCTGTGAATAAACTTCTACTGGGACACAGTCCCACTGCCAGGGGCTTAACGCACGTCTGCCCTATGGTGATTACAGCAGCACAACCCAACAGTGTGACCTGCAAAACCAGAAGTGCTCATGTGCCCGACAGGAAAGTTGACCTTCCACTTAAGGTCCTTTTTAAATCTGTGTGTGTTAAAAGATCTGGTTAAAATTTCTAGAAAAACCTACCTGTCCGCATGCACTTTGACATGCTTTGTCTTCAGACGCTGGTGGGTATTTCCTGTGGGCTGGGCCGAGAGGACGTCTTGGGACACAGTAATCAGTCACTGTGTTCTCAGCCAGTGGCTCAGATTGGGCTGGAGCCCTTGTGGCTTCAGGTCACTGGACAGGGCAGGGGCGTTGCTGAGAGGTTGGGAGGCTCCAGGCACGCCAGGCTACTCGTGGCAGTGCTAGATCATTTGCGATTAGAGTAAGGAGGGACGGTGGGAATCACTGTGTCTCTGCCTTTGCGTTTAGTCACAGGTGCACAACAGTGGGTGTGTAGCGCTGAAGGGCTGGGGGCTCAGGGGGCTGCGCCCCACCCTCTGCCCCGCTCCAGCCCCCCACCCAGGCCACTGCTTTTTCCTCATTCTTCTGACCTTTGCTGCCCACTGCCTAACCTCCCAACAACCATGACACCCTGTCAAACAAAGGAGGTGCTCACTAGGTGAGTCATTCTCCCTTTACTTTCTCAGACCTGTTTGAGCCACTTTTGTTCCAAGACACATGTTGACCTCAGTTCTAGGTGGGTTTGGCCAGAGGAAGCCCAGCAGGCAGTGTGGTGGTACTTGGGGGGTGGGAAAGGGGTGTTGGGCCCTGTTCCCTCCTGCAGCACCCTCCTGGGGGCCTGGGGCCAGGCTGGAGTGGCCGATAGTCCTCAGCATCCTGCCTGCTCCAGGGACCTTCGTCCATCTAGGCTGAGTGCTGCCTTCTTCCTGCTGGGACCGTGACTGAGCCTGCATTTGCATGACCCTGGCTGTCCCAGAGATTTCCTTTATAATTGGATGTACTGAATCCTATCCACAAATTTAACCTTCACCTACAACAGCAACCCCACTTCCTGGCCTCCACGATTGCCTTGTGGCTGTTCTGTGAGGTGTCTGTTGTCCCCCCATCTCCTCATTTGCAAAGTAGGTCATTGTCCCTTGAGTTTTATCTGCTGACCCTTGTGAGAGGGCGTGGCTTTCTTATCCCTTCCATTTTACTGTCTTTGCTGTTTCCTGTTGTCTTAATTTCTGCCTGTGGTACTTTTTGGATCATTCCCCGACTTTGTTGTAACTCTTATTTGATTAAAAAAATCTGGTTATCATGTTTCTTAATTCTAAGCACTTTCTTCTTTTTTCATTTTGATTATAGTATATATAGGATTCAACTGGGAAGTGTATGGGGACGATACAAACTGGAACTTCACCCCCTGAATATAGTGTAACTGTACCCACATGACAGGACATTTGCCAATCCATGCAAGGTTCCCCTTCCCCCATGTTCCCTTCTGGTCATTTATTGTCCCCTGAAGAACAATGGCCAGGCTGACATCAGTTTACCCTTTGCCACTTCTGGCTTTTGCTCAGCCCTCTGAGATGCAGCCACCTTATTGCTGTGTGGTGTCTCCATTCCTGTTGCTACATTAACTGTTAACTGAAGAAACTGTGTGTCCATTTACTGTTTGTTTTTTTTTATTAAATCATAGCTGTGTATATTAATGCAATCATGGGGTGCAGTGTGGTATTTTCATATACAATTTGAAATATTTTCATCAAACTGGTTTATATAGCCTTCATGTCATTTTCTTATTGTGTTAAGACATTTATATTCTACATTTAGAAAAATTCACATGTACCCTTATGAGATGCCATTTACTGTTGATGGGCATTAGGAGAGCTTCAGAGTTTAGTTATCAGAAGCTGTGTGGTGATAAGCATTGTGGTGTGTCTTTGGGAATGTCTGTGAGCATTCCCATTGGGTGTATTCACAGGAGTGAATAGGCATAACTGCTGGCTGGCACTTCCACTGAGAAGATACTGCTGATCCTTAATTCCAAACCCTGACCACAGGATGTAAAATTCTGCATGTTCTCAAGCTCAGCCTTTGAGGCTGTGGTGATTCACAAGCAGCCTTGAAGGGCAAAGCCCCAGGCATTCACCATGCAGAGTGAGGCAGATTCGAGTCTGGGCCGGTTCCTGCCTGCGTCTAGACCTACACTCACTCTTGCTCGACCACCTTTAAGGGTCACTAAGTCTTGCGTCATCCACCCCGGAGGAAGCTAGCCACTGGGCCATGAGGATAGGTCAGCGGGATGGGATTGGCAGCTCTGCCGACGGCCCCACCTGAGAAGAAGAGCTTTCTGCGTCTCTCCACATCCCGTGTTCATCGATGTGCTGTATTACATGATTTCTCTGATCCATGGATTTAATTGTGGTTTAATTTCCAGACATTTGGGTGCCCCCCCCCCCGGTTTGTTGTTACTGCTGCCTGGTCTAGTCCCATTGTGGTCACAGGGTCCAGTTTGCTGGTCTCACTCCTTTTAGATTTATTGAGCCCTTCCGTGAGCCCTTGAGTGTGTAGGTGCATGTGACCACCACTGTGGTCAGAACCCTGTCCCGAGGGTCCCTCTGGCTGCCTTGCCTGGCAGCCCCTTCCTCTGTCTCCGGCCCTAACTCCTGCTACCACAAATCTGTTCTCCCTTTCCATGATTGTATCATTTCAAAGCTGCTGTGTAAGTGGAATCATACCCTGTGTAACCTTGGGAACTGGCTTCCCCTCTGTGCAGTGCTCTGCAGATACGTCCAAAGTGTTGGTTTGTGTCAGCCTGTCATCCTGTGTCATCCTGTCTGTGGCTCATCCTGGGGGTGGACATGGGGCGTGCTGGCCTCTGGCAGGCAGGCATCTGGACTGCCTAAGGGTTCAGGCTGTTCATGTTTTGTAAAGCTACTGTGAATATTCAAGCACATGTGGATTTTTTAAGAAATGGGTATGTGAATGTAAGTTTTCACTTTGTTGGGGTAAAGCCTCCAGAATACAGTTGAGGGGCTGAATGAAGCATATGCTCAGTTTTGTGAGACAGGGCCTCGCACCGCTCACCTTCCTCCCGGCCTCTCTGCTGCCCCTGTCGCTGTGACTCCACATGGGCTGTTCTGGTAGCTGGCACTGCTTTGACATCATTCCTTGCTTTCCTGCTGGCTCTGTCCTCTTCAGTGACACACCCCTTCATGGGCTTTACCATTTCTAATTTGATTTTTTTTGACACAGAGTCTCACTCTGTTGACATGGGGAGAGTGCTATGATGTCATCATAGCTCACTGCAACCTCAAACCCCTGGGCTCAAAAGATCCTCCTGCTGGAGGGACTACAGGCGCCCACCACAATGCCTGGCTAGTTTTTCTATTTTCAGTAGAGGCAGGGTCTCGCTCTGGCTCAGGATGGTCTCTAATTCCTGAGCTCAGTCAATCCACCTGCCTTGGCCTCCCAGAGTGCAGGGATTACAGGCATGAGCGGCCGTGCCTGGCCTAAATTTGATTGTTTTTAACTGTTGTGTTTTATGAGTTCTTCATTCAGATTGTTGGTCTGATGTGGTTTGCAAATATTTTCTCTGAAGTATTTAATTCATCTTTTCATCGTCTTAAAATAGCACCTTTTGCAAGCAAACATTTTTAACTTTGACGTGATCCGGTTGACCGGTTCTTCTTTTTCTGGATCACACTTACACGTAGCGTCTGCTCTAAGGACTGTGTGCCTAGCTTTAGATCCCAAAGGTTTTCTCCTGTAATTTTTCTAAAAGTTTCAGAGTTTTATATTTTATATAGTTAAGCCCATTCTGAGTTATTAATAATTTTTGTTTAAGTTGTGAGCTAGTTTTCTTTTTTGACTTCTCTTGTCCACTAGCCCCAGCACCATCTGTTGGAAAGGTGGTGTCTCCTCACTGGATTGCTTTCGGGGCTTTCGTTCTGGAGACAGACCAGCAAGCGGCTATAGTTCTAGATTGACAGTTAAAAACAATTTCCTTCCTTCAGAGATGTTATTTCTTTGTCTTCTGGCCTACAGGGTGTCTCTAGTGGAGTCTTTATGTTCTGTGCCAGTTAGCAGTGTCTTGCCTGTCAGCTCTATGCCCTGACATTCCTTCTTTGTCCTGCCTTGTGATCCTGGAGCTGGGCCCTCCATGCTATTTCTCCTTGGCTAGTTGGTGCAATGTTAAGCCCTATCCCTAGAGGGAGCTGAAGGGGCACCACCTTAGGAGGAAGGGGTCTGCAATTCCTGATTCTAGTGTGGCTGCCAGAGCCTGGGTACACTCAGTGACACCCTCTAAGAGTTTAGCAGCACCCAGTGGCTGGCTTCCCAATGAATCACTGAAACAGCTCAATGGGGATAAATCCTGGCAGGTTTTTGGGCCCCCATATACCCCCCAGTGAGTCTGTCTCCCTCATGTCCGAGTGGTGGCTTCAACTAAGTCCTGCTTAGCCCCAGCAGGAGGTCTCCTGTTGGCTGGCCTGGCCTCCTGCACCTCAGTCCATGTGCCACCATGTGGCACCTCACAGCCACATTCCATCATGCCACAGTGGATTGTGAGAGGCAGTGCTTCTGTGGGCTTGTTACCTTAGTCCTGGTGGGGCTGCCCCTGGACCTCAGCAGCCGCTGTCTTGGAAGCACCTTTGTACTTTACTGGAAACCCTCTGTTATTATTCAATCATTCTTTATGTTAAATATTTCCTCTTCAAATTATTTGTGACTTATAACACTTATTTTTTCCTACTGTACATAATGTGTCTGTTTTCTCTGGCTGCTTTTAAGATTTTTCTCTTTGTCTCAGCACCTGAGGCTCAAGTGGCTAAGGTGCCAGCCACATACACCTAAGGTGGTGGATTCGAATCCAGCCCGGGTCTGCCAAACAACAATGACGGCTGCAACCAAAAAATAGCTGGGTGTCATGGCAGGCGCTTGTGGTCCCAGCTACTTGGGAGGCTGAGGCAGGAGACTTGCTTGAGCCTAGGAGTTGGAGGTTGCCGTGAGCTGTGATGCCACGGTACTCTACCCAGGGTGACAGCTTGAGGCTCTGACTCAAAAAAAAATATACAGACTTTTCTCTTTGTAAACTTTTCTGCAGTTTAATGGATACACTATGTATGGGGAGGGGGCGTCACCTTGCTTAGGTTTGTTGAGATTTTTGGATTTACCATGCTTATGAAATTTGGAAGTGCTCCAGCTGTTCACACACTCAGCCCTTCCCTGCCGTCTGCAACTCCAGTTACTCACATAGACTGTCTCACTTGGGCTCCCAGGCCCAGAGATCTTTGCTTATCTTCTTTGGGCATTTTTTCTGTTTATGTTTTATTTTGGGCAGATTGTATTTCTGCATCTTCAGGTTCATGTCTTTCGTCTAAGCTGTGATTAAGTCAAGGCTGAGCATTTTCCATATAAGCCATGGTAGTTTTCATCTCTACAGGTTTGATATTCATTTAAAAAAAATTTTTTTTACATTTCTCTTCTAGTCACCATCATGCTTTAAAAAATACTTGAGCATTTTGAGCTGTTTAAAACAATGGTTTCTTGTTTATTGTCTCTGCCATTTGTAGGTCTGTTCTGTCAACCTCAGGGGTCCCCAACTTACAATGGCTCAGTTATGACCTTCTGACTTTCAGTGCATTTGTTGGGACACAGCCTCATCCTAAATCAGCGAGTATCTGTGGTTTGTTTTCTGTTTATGGGATGTGTATTTTTGGCTACTGAATTTCTGATAAATTTCTTTCTTTTTTTTTTTGTTTCAGTTTTTGGCCAGGGCTGCGTTTGAACCCGCCACCTCCGGCATATGGGGCCAGTGCCCTACTCCTTTGAGCCATAGGCGCTGCCCACAAATTTCTTTTTGGCAGTAGTCTCAGTTTGAGACAGTCTCAGTTTGTTGTGCAGGCTGGAGTGCTGTGGTGTGATCATAGGTCTCTGCAGCCTCGAGTTGCTGGCTCAAGTCACCCTCCTGCCTCAGCCTTATGAGTAGTAGCTGAGACCACAGGTGCCACTGCTATGTCTGGCTATTTATTTATTTATTTATTTTCCAGTTTTTGGCCAGAACTGGGTTTGAACCCGCCACCTCTGGCCTATGGGGCCAGCGCCCTACTCCTTTGAGCCACAGGTACCGCCTTTTTTTTTTTTTTTTGTAGTGCTGTCTTGCTGTGTTGCGTAGGCTGTTCTCCCTGGGCTCAAGCAGTCTTCCTGCCTAGGCCTCCCAAAGTCCTAGGAGCACAGGTGTGAACCACTGTGCCAGCCTGTCTAGCAGGTTTTGGCTGGGTGCCTGTCACTGTGATGTCTTCACTTTTGAGTGCTGAGTTTAACTGTATTCCTAAAGTCCACTTGAGGATTAGTTTGATCTTTCTCAGGTCTGTTTTCACTTGCGTTGGGGTAGGTCTGCAGCAGCCTCTCCTGAGGGTGATTTACTCCTATGTCTATGGCGTGGACTCCCCAGAGTCCTGGTGAGTGCCCTGTGTGTTCAGTGAGGTCGCGCCACACTGGCCAGAGGGAACGAGAGGGATTCCTGGACCTTTGCACAGGCTGGGAATCATCTGTCTTAACCATCTGGGAATTGTTCTTTCCTCAAAAGTTGGTTCCTCTTTTTGGCATCATGTGTAGGTTGGTCTTCAGCCAAGACACAAGAGGACCCCATGCCTACTTCCCTCTACCTGTGTGTACTCCTCCTTCAGGTGCCAAATTCCGGCTGCCTTGGCCTCTATACCTGATACGTTTAAATATAAACAAACTGGCGCCACTTTTAATCAGACTGATCTAACTTACACATAGAAAACCCTGGATCCAGCCTCCAAGACTTAAGCACCCCCCCCAAAAAAAAAACCTGTGGAAAGGTCTATACATGTCAGAAGGGGGGGATGCTCCTTCTGGGGGTCCATATAAATACCTGCCTTTATCTGTTAGGCTGAGAACAGAAAAAGCAGTGGATTTTTGGTTAATTGGTGCCGCGGTCTACAGCTGTAAGCGTCTTGGTTGTGTGATGGGGGAGATGTGGTGGTGGAGGTCCTGCTGATTGGCTCCTAACTCTCCGCAAACTTAGGGTTCATGACTGTCGTGGTGGCACTCTTGAAAAGGGGGTTATCCTGGTGAGAAAGGCAAACATGGGCTTGTTGGTGGGAGGTTTCAGAGCAGGCTCCTTC
>CAUYTI010011256.1:0-47379 GCA_963575145.1 Galago senegalensis
CTTACTTACTGTGTTCTTGGCTGTGCAGAAGCTCTTTAGTTTGATCAGGTCCCAATAGTGTATTTTTGATGTTGCTTCAATTGCCCGAGGTGTCCTCTTCATAAAATGTTCACCCAGGCCGATTTCTTCAAGTGTTTTCCCTACACTTTCTTCTAGTATTTTTATGGTTTCATGTCTTAGGTTTAAGTCTTTATTGCAGCCCAATTCATAATTGCCAGGTCATGGAAGAAGCCCAAGTGCCCATCAATCCACGAATGGATCAATAAACTGTGGTATATGTACACCATGGAATACTATGCAGCCATTAAGAAAGATGGAGACTTTACATCCTTCATGTTCACATGGATGGAGCTGGAGAATGTTCTTCTGAGCAAAATATCATGAGAATGGAGGAAAAAGTATCCAATGTACACACCCCTATTATGAGACTAATTTATACCTTTTATATGAAAGCTATAACCAAACAGCCTAAGAATATGCGGAGGGGGGAGGGAGAAAGGGGGGGGAATGGGTGGAGGGAGGGGGTTTGGAGGGATCACTTCTGAGGTTTATCTTATAGGGGTACAGGTGAATCTTTTCAAGAGTAGAATGTGAACGTTTTAAAGCAATAACTGAGAAAATGACATGAAGGCTGTGTTGACCTGTTTGACGGAAGTATTTCAGATTGCATGTGAAAACCCCACACTGTACCCCAGAAGTGCATTAATGTACATAGTTACCATTCAATAAAAAAAAAAAATTAAAAAAAAGAAAAGTCAAACATGTCTCATTAAGTCTGTTCCCATTTATTTATTTGTTTATTTATTTATTTATTTATTCATTTTAGACAGAGTCTCAGTTTATTGCCCTTGTTAGAGTGTCATGGTGTCATAGCTCATAGTGACCTCAAATTCTTGGGCTCAGGTGATCCTCTTGCCTCAGGTTTTTTCTTTGTTTCTTTTTTTTCTTTTCTTTTCTTTTTTTTTTTTTTAGCAGAGACGGGGGTGTCACTCTTGTTTAGTCTGGTCTCCATCTTGTGAACTCAAGTGATCCACCCACCTCAGCCTCCCAGTGTGCTAGGAACCTGCTCCCTTTTAGAGTTACTCTTTGTAACAGTAAGATACCAGATTATTAACAGGTCCTAAAGTCATGCAAGACAAAAGTCACATCACATATGCAAGCCATCCATTTATTAACAGATTGCTTGACTCCAATATATATTCAGTGGCTTTTCTCTGATTAGCAGACTTCTTTAAAATGGGTCTCCTCTTCTGATTATGATGCTTTCTTAGAATCCTGTGACAGTATAGCGAACATTCTGCAGGCTCTTTGATGGAGGTAATTGGCTGAGACCCTGGAGGCAAACAATTACCTAGAGTATGTATATATTCTTCTCAAAATAATCTCAAAATGTAGAAAGGCCCTATCTATTCAAATTGTCCTTATATTGGGGGCACAACATTGGTTTCTCTTCTTAGAAGATTGGATATTCAACAGTAGCATAGCTATATTCACCAAGGTTAAGTCAATGCTCCCTAGGCCCAATTAAAGCCTTCATCTCTTCCACTATGGTTGCTTTGTCCATGTTACCATTTATACAGATAAAGATAGATATAAAATATGTGTATGCTCATGGACTTTGCGTATACATCCCCATATACCAGGTACTATGTCTTCCCTCAATCCCTAGATGAACCCAGTGTCCCCAATAAAATTCTCTTTCTCTGAGTCAAAACGTCACATTCCTCCTGATGGGGCTTGCCTCCATGAAGTGATATATTATAAAGAAAGGAACCATCTCTCTAATCAAAGTTTTAAAAATAATTAGAGGAATTGAGAGGATATAGAGTACCTACTTTAAGTATTTTCTCATTTGTCTAGGACTTCACTGTCCTCTAATGAGGTGGCAGACAGCAAATCTTAAAAATTATTTTATAAGCTTATGTTAATGAAGTGCTTGCTTTCTACACATCCCAAAGACTTCTCTCTTGGGAAATTTAAGTGCATTTTATTATTTATGTTCCAAAGACAATTTCAAATGTGTTAAGCCAAAGTAAGGAATGCATTTCTTTCATATTGATGAGATATTTTGGAACAAGAAAGTCTTGCAGTTCCTTTGCCTGACTTTCCCTTGACCTTTCATATTGAGGTCAAACTCCCTGCCCCCAAAGTACTTACATTAGTATCAGGTATTTCCAAATGTATATCCTTCACCAAAGTCACAATCTTTAAGAACTGTGCCAATTGTTGAAACTTATCCTTTGCTGTCTTGTATCTTTCTCTAACTACTTAATGTGTATGCATTTCTTTCTCTCTGAAAACAAGATAAGTTTTATGAGGAATGTGACAGGAATGTTAAAAGCCTGTACCTCAATGTTATACGTGTTTATTGTGGTGGTTATAAGTATATGTGTTAGTATTATTGAACTGAACACCTAACATGGATACTTTATATTCATTTTCCTTTTTTAAAATGTTTTATTTAGTTTTATTTTAAATTGGCAAATAAATGTTTTATATACATTTATTGTGTACAATAAATAGCTAAATAGAGCTAATTAACATATGCATTATCTCACATACTTATTTTGTCATGAGTACACTTAAAATCTACTCTGTCAGTATTTTTCAGGAATACAATTTATTGATGTATTTTTATTAACTATAATAATAATGTTGCTTAAGTGATTGTTTGAACTTATTCCTCTTATTTAACTGGAAGTTTTTTTTTTGGAGATAGAGTCTCACTTTGTACCCTCAATAGTGTCGTGGCATCATAGCTCACAGCAGCCTCAAATTTTTGGACTCAAGCAATTCTCTTGCCTTAGCCTACTGAGTAGCTGGGACTACAGGCACCTGCCACACTACCTGGCTATTTTTTTAGAGATGGGGTCTCACTCTTGTTCAGGCTGTTCTAGAACCTGTGAACTCAAGCAATCCACCCACCTCAGCCTCCCCGAGTGCTAGGATTACAAGTGGGAGCTGGAAAACCTTTTTTATTTCCATAAATTCGGGTGAATTGTTTCTTTATTACATGATAGTGGTGAAGTAGGTGATTTTAATATACCTGTCACCCAAATAGTACACAGTGTACTCATTAGGTAACGTTTCATCTCTGCCACCCAACCATCACTGTTGTGAGTCTCCAATGTACACTATACCACTCTGTAAGCCCTTGTGTACCCACATATCAGCTACCACTTATAAGTGAAAATTTGAAGTATTTGGGGGGGGTTTGTTATTAATTTCAAAATATTATAGGGGTACAAGTGCTTTGAGTTACATGTATCAGTTTTGTTGTGTTCGAGTCATGGTTATGAGTGTGCCCATAACCAAGGTAGTGTTCATGATACCCATTAGCTAGGTTTATGACAATCTCTTCCTCCACTGAGGTGCTTGATTTCCACAGAGTATTACTTCCCTCTGTGCACATGTGTGCTCATCACTTAGTTTCAATTCCATACTGAGAATAGGTGTTTGTTTATCCATTCCCTGTATACTTCATTTAGGATAATGGTCTCCAGTTCCACCAAATTGTTATAAAAGGCCTTAATTCATCCTTCTTCATGGCTGAGTAGTATTCTATAGTGTGTGTGTGTGTGTGTGTGTGTGTGTGTGTGTATAATGTTTTGTTAATTCACACATGAATTTATGGCCACTTGGGTTGATTCCACATCTTTGCTATTATAAACTGTGCTCCAGTAAACATTCCAGTACAGCTGTCTTTTTGATAAAATGATTTCTTTTCTTTTGGATAATACCCAGCATTGGGATTGCTTGATCAAATGGTGGGCCTACTTTTACTTTTTTGAGGAATCTCTATGCTATTTTCCATAAATGTTACACTAATTTGCAGTCCCACAAAAGTATAACAGTCTTTCTTTCTCGCTGTATCCACAACATCTATTGTTCTTAGACGTTTTAATAAAAGCCATTCTAACTGGGATAAAGTGTAGTTTTAATTTACATTTCCCTACTGATTAATGATGTTAACATTTTTTTCATATTTTTTATTGGCCATTTGTCTATCTTTTTTTTTAAAGCTTCTGTTCATGTCTTTTGCACACTTTTAAATATAGTTGTTCATTTTTTCCTTGTGGATTTGCTTGAGCTCCTTGGATGAGGACTGATAATGGAGTTTGTGAACTCATACTGGAAGAAATGCTATATACCTCATTGTTGAATTCAAAGTCACCTTTGAATTACTCCCCTTGGGAAGCTATGCACCAATGACAGAACCTAGTCCACCCTTAACAGTAATTTTGGAACTCTTTCTGGAATGGCCAGTAGAGCTCTTGTCTGACAATTAAGTTCATGAACTTACCATTGTATGTTTATGTTGGCAGCACTGTATAAACAAATAAGCAAGATTTCATAACTTTGGAATATCAGTGTCTCACAGCTGTGTTCATGTTAATGTATGGCAATGATTTATTGAATGGTGTTACTCATTGTTGTGTGTTTTTGTGTGCCATAGAAAGACAGCTCTGATGGTCCTTCCAGAAAAACTGTTTCATAATTGCTTTGAAGTATAACTAGGCACTGATGTCAGCGCATAACTTCCCAGGGGGAGTACTTCAAAGGTGATCATAATGATATCGATCATAATGTTATTCAACAATAAGGTCTGTAACATTTTTTCTAGGATGAGTTCATGAACTTAATTGTCACACTTTGTAGACTCTGGTTATTGGCCTTTTATCAGATGTATAGCTTGCACATATTTTCTCCCATTTTTCAGGCTGCATATTTGCTCTGTTGCTTGTGTCCTTACCTGTATAGAAACTTTTTAATTCAATCAAGAACCATTTATTTAATTTTGTAATAGCTGTGATTATCATTTGGGGTCTTAGTGATAAATTTTTGGCCTAGGCCAATATCTGAAGGAGTTTTTCCTAGGTCTTCTTGTAGAATTCTTATGGTTTCTTGCCTTATGTTTAAGTCTTTTATTTAGTTAATTTTTGTGAGTGGTGAGAGATATGTGTTCTATATCCATCTTCTTTATGTGACTATCCAATTTTCCAAGGACTGTTTATGTTGAATAGGGTTTCTTTTCCCCACTGTGTATTATCATCAGCTTTGACATAAGTCAGATGGCTATATTTGCATGGTTTTATGTCTGTGTTCTCTATTCTGCTCCATTGGCCTGTGTCTCTGTTTTGTTACCAGTGCCATGCTGTTTTGGTTACTATAAGCTTGTAGCATGGTTTAAAGTCTGGTGATGTCATGCCTACAGATTTATTCTTTTTGCTTAAGGTTTCTTTGGCTAGTCAGGTTCTTTTGTCAATCCAAACAAAGAATATAATTATTTTCAGTAGATCTGTGAAATATGACTTTGTATTTTGATGGGTATTGCACTAAATCTGTAAATTACTTTATGTAGTACAGATATGTTAACAATATTAGTTCTACCAGTCCGGTAGCATAATATATTTTTTCCATTTGTGCTGTGTGCAATTTCTTTCCTCAGTGTTTTGTAATTCTCTTTGTAGAGATCTTACACCTCCATGTTTAAATATATTCTTAGGTATTTTATTTTCTTTGCATATATTGTGAATGATATTGTACCTTTGATTTGACTCTCAGCTTGACTGTTATTGATGTATATAAATTCTACAGATTTGTAGACATTGATTTTGTAACCTGAGAGTTTGCTGAATTCCTTTATCCATTCCAGGAATCTCCTGGTGGAAATCCATGGGGTTTTGTAAGTATAACATAATGTCATCAGAGAAAAGTGACAGTTTGACTTCCTCTTTATCAATTTGGTTGGACTTTATTTCTTTCTCTTGCCTGATTTCTCTGGTAAGGACTTGCAGCACTATGTTAAATAGAAGTCATGACAATGGGCACCCTTGTCTTGTCCCAGTGCTTTCAACTTTTCCCTCAGTATGAGGTTGGCTGAGTGTTTATCATATATGCCTTTTGTATTTTTCAGATATGTTCCTTCTATGACTAGTTTGTTGGTTTTTGTCATGAAAGGATGGTGAATTTTATCAAACGCTTTTCTGCATCTACTGAAGATGATCATAGGATCTTTGTTTTTTGCTGCTTTTTAATGTGGTGAATCACCTTTATTGATTTATGTTATGTTGAACTATCATTGTAAACCTGGGCAGAGGTCTACTTGGTCATAGTGTATTATTTTTCATGTGCTGTTGGATTCAGTTTGCTAGCATTTCATTGAGAATTTTTGTATCTGTATTTATAAGGGATATTGGTCTATAGTTTTCTTGTGTCCTTTCCTGGATTTGGTATTCAGGTAATACTGTCTTCATAGAATGAGTTAAGAATTTCCCCCTTCTAAATTTTGTGGAACAATTTCTGTAGTATAAATATCAGGTCTTCTTTTTAGGTATTTTAGAATTTGGCTGTGAATCCATCTGGTGTAGGGCGTTTTTTTTTTTTTTTTTTTTTGAGAGGGGGTTTTGTATTAATGCTTTTATTTAACTGCTCAAAATTTGTCTGTTAAGAAGTTCTATTTCTTCCTGACTGGGTCTTGAGAGATTGTGTATTTCCAAGGATTTGTTCATTTCCTCTATATTTTCTAGTTTATCTGCTTAAAAGTTTTTGTAGTATTTATGGATGGTGTTTTGTATTTCTGTGGTTTCATTTCTGACTGAGCAAATTTTTCTTCTGTTCCTGGTTAATCTAGCAATAGATATGTCAATTCTATTTAACCAACTTTTTGTTTCACTGGTCTTTTTATTACTGTTTTTGTTTTCCATTTCATTTAGTTCTGATCTGAACTTTGCTATTTTTTTCCTCTACTGGCATTTGTTTGGTTTGTTCTTCCTTATGTATTTTCTTGATATGTGACAGTGGACTGTTAATTTTTCTTTTTGAAACAGTCTCACTTTGTTGCCCTCAGTAGAGTGCTGTGACATCACAGCTCACAGCAACCTCAAACTCTTGGGCTTAAGTGATTCTCTTGCCTCAGTCTCCCAAATAACTGGGACTACAGGTGCCCACCACAATGCCTGGATGTTTTTTAGAGATGGGGTCTGACTCTTACTCAGGCTGGTCTTGAACTCCTGAGCTAAAGCAATCTACCTGCCTTAGCCTCCCAAGTGCTGGGATTACAGACATGAGCCACCATGCCCAGGCTAGGCTATTAATTTGGGATATGTCTGTCTTATTGATGTAGACATTTAAGGTTATGGATTTTCCCCTGAGGAATGCTTTTTCTGATTCTCATGATTTTGATATCTTCTGTTTCCACTGTTTTTCAGTTCAAATAATTCTTTGCTTTCTATCTTAAATTCATTCTTGGCCCAATAATCGTTCAACAGTAGGTTGTTTAATTTTCCGTGACTTTGTATAGATTTGAGTGTTTCTCTTATCAAATATTTCTATTTTTATTCCGCACTGGTCTGAGAAGATACATGACATGACTTTGATTATTTTGCGGTTTTGCAACCTATTTTGTAGTCTAAGATAAGATCAATCCTGTCGAATAGCCCATGTGCTCTTGAGAAGAATGTATATTCAGTAGTTTTAGAGTAGGATGTTTTGTAAATGTGTATTAGTTCTTTTGATTTAGAGTCCAGTTTAACTTCATTGTTTCTTCACTTATTTAATGCTTTAGATGATTTATCAAATTCTGACCCAGAGTGGGTTTTGAGGTACCCAGGAATTATGATGGTGCTATATATTTTGTGGCTTAGCTTTAGTACAATTTGCTTTATGTATCTGAGAGGTCCTGTGTCAGGTGCATATACATGTAGAATTGTTTAGTGTCTTCTTGTTGAACTGCACCCTTTATAATTTGATAATGAACATCTTTGTCATTTTTTATCTTTGATGGCTTAATGTCAATGTTATTTGATATGAGAATGGCTACACCTTCTCTCTTTTCATTTCATTTGCATGGAGTGTTTTTTACCATCCTTCCAGATTGAGTCTATGTACATCATTGTAATTTAGATGCGTTTCCTTAACAGCAGATATTGGATTGTTTTTCTCATTCCTTCAGCTGGTCTGTGTCTTTTGAGAAGACCATTGAGACCATGTGATAAGTGATAAAGTTGATGTGTGGGATGTTGATGTGTTCATCGTATTGCACAGTACCTTATTGCTTTCTCTTCCCTCTTGTGACATTCTCTTTTTAATAGTTGTGATTTTAGTGGTTCTTTAGGGTGATTTTATATTGGTAGGTATTTATTGCATTGATTTGTGTATAAATGCTGTTCTGAGTATTTCCTGCAAGACAGGTGTGGTCATGGAAAATATTCTCAGTGTTTGCTTGCCTGGGAAAGAATAAATTTCTCCATCAATTAGGAAACTAAATTTTGCAGGATACAAACTTCTAGGTTGGCAGTTATTCTGTTTAAGAAAATTAATGGCTCTGTTTGACTCCTAGGTCAATTCCAGCCATTGTTGAAGCTGCTTCACAGCCATTTCCAGGACCCAATCAACCATAGCTGCTGACCCCAGGATGGTGATCCATGTATATATTGCATCTTCCTCTGGATCTATTGCAATTAAGAAGAAACAACAAGATGTGCTTGGTTTCTTAGAAGCCAACAAAATAAGATTCGAAGAAAAAGATATTGCAACAAATGAAGAAAATCGGAAATGGATGAGAGAAAATGTACCTGAAAACAGTCGACCAGCCACAGGACACCCCCTTCCACCTCAGATTTTCAATGAGAGCCAGTACTGTGGGGACTATGATGCCTTCTTTGAAGCCAAAGAAAATTATGCAGTGTATGCCTTTTTAGGCTTGACAGCACCACCTGGTTCAAGGGAAGCAGAAGCCCAGGCAAAGCAGCAAGCCTGAGCCTTAAGCATTCTGCCTTAAGCATCCTGAACATGAGTTGCCACTGCTTTTATGAAGTAGCAGAATTATCTTGGCTTCAAAAGGAATAGGCTTAAGGTTGAAATAATAGATTAGTTGGTGTCTTCCCATGCAAAGAACCAAAATAAATAAATAATCAAAATGTGAGCATTGTGATGAGGAGAGTGGTAAATGAACATAAAATTTTACTAAATATAATACAATAGTGTTGTTATCTGCCAGAACATTTTATGTATGTTAGTCATTTTACAAAGAAAACACCCTTCGCCTTTTTTTGTATTAATATCTGCAGCTCAATATTGAGGAATTTTAAAAGGAGATAAGGTGAGAGAGAGAGAAATAATCTGTCTCTTATACTAAAATAGCCTCATTAATTTTAATGAACAAGAATATGTAGCTTTTCTGATGTCTTTAATATCTGCAGCTCAATATTGAGGAATTTTAAAAGGAGATAGAGTGAGAGAGAGAGAAATAATCTGTCTCTTATACCAAAATAGCCTCATTAATTTTAATGAACAAGAATGTGTAGCTTTTCTGATGTCCTGTTACTGTGATTAAAAAGTACTTGCAGGTAATGTTTATAATATGTTAAACATTGTAATTTCCTGTAGTAAATATAACATTCCCATTCTTTTGTAGATGAAACTTTGGCGTTCTGAACCACAAGCTTTCCAGGCTTCTAAATGTCTTTAATTTCATATTTCAGTGAACAGAATAGAAGATTGCCTACCCCCTCCCAAATAATCAATGCATGCACTCATTGAAAAGTTCTTTGTTTACACAGTTAAGATGGAATCACGTTTCTGAGTTCTTCCCCTAGTAAAATACACATATGTATATAATGGAAATAGGTAAGTAGTTTTAAAATGACAATCTCTTCCATGAGCTCAAACCTTTTGATTATTATAAAATAGATTAACAATCATTCCTCAAGATTAGTTTTCCTAGGGGTTTCTCTAAAGAAATATTAGTGATTTCTCCCTGTAAAACAGCTTGTGATCATGAATGTTGTTTTTTCTAAGATATCTGACATCTTAATTTCAGTATAGGTGTATATTATATGAGTACATTAATCTAAACAAAGAGAATATTTTATGCCTCTATTCCAGCAATAACACAAGTAACAAATAAGAGGGGAAACTTTTGAAATATTATTTCTAAACATTTCTAAAAAGACAAGAAACATGGCCTAATCACTTACACAGAAGATATACATATATATACACATACACACATACTATTTTTTTAATTTTTTAATTTCTTATAGCATAACCGTGTACATTGATTCAATCATGGGGTACAGTGTGTTGTTTTCATATACATTTTGAAATACTTTCATCAAACTGGTTAACATAACCTTCATGTCATTTTCTTAGTTATTGAGTTAAAACGTTCATACTCCGCTTTTAGAAAGATTCACTTTACCCTTGTAAAATAAACCATAAAGGTGACCCCATCAATCTCCCTCCCTACCCCCATTCACCCCCCTAACCACCTCCTCTCACCCCCTTCCCATATTCTAAGGCTATAATTAGGTTATGATATTCCTATAAAAGCTATGAATTAGTTTCATAATAGGGCTATGTACATTATTGAAGCCCAATTAATAATTGCCAGGTCATAGAAGAAACCCAAATGCCCATCAACCCATGAATGGATCAATAAATTGTAGTACATGTACACCATGGAATACTATACAGCCCTAAAGAAGGATGGAGACTTTACCTCCTTCATGTTTATATGGATGGAATTGGAAATGTTCTTCTTAGCAAAGTATCTCAAGAATGGAAGAAAACTATTTTTTGTTTGTTTTTATTTTTTATTAAATCATAGCTGTGTATATTAATACTATCATGGGGTACAGTGTGTTGTTTCCATACACAATCAGGAATACTCTCATCCAACTGGCCAACACAGCCTTCATGTCATTTTCTTAGTTGTTGTGTTAAGACATTTATATTCTACATTTAGTAAGATTCACGTGTACCCTTATAGGTTAAATCATAGGCATGATCCCACCAATCACCCTCCCTCCACCCATCCTCCTCCCTCCTCTCCCCTCCCTTTCCCCTTTCTCCATATTCTTGGGACAAAATTGGGTTATTGTTTTCCTATGATAGCTATAAATGAGTTTCATAATAGGGTTGAGTACATTGGATACTTTTTATTCCATTCTTGAGATACTTTTCTAAGAAGAATATTTTACAGCTCCATCCATATAAAAATGAAGGAGGTAAAGTCCCAATCTTTCTTCATGGCTGCATAGTATTACATGGTGTACATATACCACAGTTTATTGATCCATTCATGGGTTGATGGGCACTTGAGCTTCGTCCATGACCTACCAATTATGAATTGGGCTGCAATAAACATTGTGGTACAAATATCTTTATTGTAGCATGGTTTTTGGTCTTCTGGATATATACCTAGCAGAGGAATTATAGGAAAAAATTGCAGGTCTACTTTTAGTTCTCTAAGTGTTCTCCAGATGACCTTCCAAAAGGGACTTATTAATTTGCAACCCCACCAGCAGTGTAGAAGTGTTCCCTTTTCTCCACAACCGTGCCAGCATCTGTGATTTTGGGATTTTGGGATATAAGCTAATCTTACTGGTGTTAAATGATATCTCAAAGTAGTTTTAATTTGCATTTCTCTGATGATTGAGGATGATGAGCATTTTTTCATATATCTGTAGGCCATGAGCCTGTCTTCTTTAGAGAAGTTTCTCTTCAAGTTCCTTGCCCACCCTGAGATGGGGTCACTTGTTCTCTTCTTGCTAATACGTTTGAGTTCTCTGTGTATTCTGGTGCACATACTATTTTAATACTAAAAGTAAACACTTTTTACTTTAAATTACTTTATTGTATCTATTGTATGCAAGTCTGTACTATTTGCCAAAATTAACTTATAATGAAGATATAGCTTTGTTTATTGAAATTCAAATGATTTGGTGCTTAAAAATAAGCTCAATATTTTTAAAAACATGAAAAAAAAGAAAATTAATGATGAGGTCCCAATTCTTTCAGGCATGTAAGGTTTCCACTTAGATATCTGCAGTTATCCTGGTAGGTTTTCCTTTTTAGGTTATTTTTTGCTTCCATCATGCTACTTGCAGAATTTTCTCTTTTATTTTGAATTTGGCCAGGTTGATTACTGTGTATCTTGGTGATGATGTCCTGTTTGCTATGAATCTTCCCAGTGTTTAATGACCATCTCGTATCTGTATGGCTGAATTTCTGGCAATATCAGGGGAGTTTTCCTCAATAATTCCCTCAAATATGTCTTCCATGCTTTTAGATTTTTGTTCTCCCTCAGGGATACCTATAATTTGAATGTTAGTTTGCTTCACATACTCCCATCTCTCTCTCAGTGATTGCTCAGATTTTTTAATACTCTCCTTTGCCTCTTAATGACTGGGTTAGCTCAAGAGCCTTGTCTTCAAGATTTGAGATACTTTTTTCTCCTTTGTTTAGTCTATTATTGAAGCTTTATACTGTGTTTTGAATTTCCTTAAATGACTCTTTCATCTATTTAAGTTCTATTATGTCCTTTCTTATTTTGTCTAACTCTTTAGTGACTTTTTCATTGTTTTCCTGAAATTTATTTTTGGCTTTTTTTTTTTATTTTCAACTTTCTCTTCAATTCCATTAATTTTACTTGCCATCCATATTCTGAATTCCATTTCTTTTCTGTTATTTTGGCAAGTTCCTTGTGGGTGAAGTCCATGACTGTGGCTGCATTGTATTCTCTTAGGGATGTCAAAATATTTTGGTTTTTTTATGTTTCCAGGGTTCTTTTTCTGTTTCTGTTTTCTTTTCATCTGGTTCCTCTTCTTTTGACTCTGGGTTAATAGGATTTCAGGACACCTATTCTCCTTTGCTGGGAACTCTCTTGTTTAGTTAGGGGAAGGTAGGACCCTATATAAAGCTTTTGTATTCTACTTTGAAAGTTGACCCATCAGGGGAGGTACAGGTGCCCTAAGAGCCTGTAGAAGAGCTATTATGTTTTAACCTTTTCCTTTGTGTTTGGCAGTTTGAGCCAGAACTAGGTTATCTTCATGTAGGGTGCAGGGACATTCCCTAGCTCATTGTTGGAAGTTGGAGTTGGGGGCCAAGTAGGACCCTCTCCACAGCAGCTGTTGTTGTGAGGGATTGCTCTGTATGATATCACTCAATAGAGGTGACAGTGGTAGCTGGGTGAGTCTATTTAGGCAGTGGTCATGAATGACCAGGCTATGAACACTTACATGAAACAAGTCCGAAAGTAATGACTCCTCATGGCTAGAGAGGTCTGAGTGAAGTCTTGGACCTTGGGAAAGTTATTCTGGCCCATCAACAATGGTGGGGATTCAGTGGTGTGGTATTGTGACACTGGTACAACTGTTAAATCTTAATGATGGTATCACAGGCTCAGTAAGGGCCCTGGAGCTACAGGGGCAGAACCTCAGCCTCAGGCTGAGTTACAGCTTCAGAGTCAGCTCTTGGGATTATAGGAGCTCTTGAGATTAAAGCCACACATATGAAAGGCTGTTCTGCCAGTGTGGAGACTGCTAATGCCCAGTTATGCAGGCAAGGGTTTGTCTCAGCAACTCAGGGACCAAAGAGATAGGTCAGAACTGTTGGTCAGCCTCAGTTCTCCTCCCTCACCCAGCTATGATTCATTGAGGCAGTCACCAAAGGATTCCCAGATTATGCCTGTGGCATCTGAGGCTCCTCCCTCTGCTCAGATCCCACACAGGGGAGGAGGCATGCTCAAAGTCCAGTCACAGGGCACAATACTACATGCTCCCTCCACAGCCCATCAGGTTATATGAAGTCTATTTCTGAAAGGTTGAGTCCCAAGAGGACCTGGCTTGGTTCACTGGCGTGATCAGAATGGTGCTGGTTGCAGAATCCTGGGATTGGCAGCAATGAGAACTGCTGCACCTGTTGTCCAGTAAAGTATCTCTGCACAGACTGTGAGCAGCTTCCCAGTCAGACCAGAGGTCTGCAGTGGAGGAGAGACACCCCTCACAGCTCAAGGTCTGCAACTCTTCTCAGCAATGTGACTTGTATTGGAGCCCCCAGCTTGATCTCTGAGATGGTGAGTGGTGCTTTAAGAATCAGCTCTATTTGATTTAGTAAGTCGATGCTGTGATGGTCTATATAGTTCTTCCTATTAGTGGTTGAAACTTGTAGGAAGCAGCCAACTGCAGAAATGTTCTTTTGTGTCTGTAATAGGTTCCAACCATTTAGGAGAAGTACTTGACTACATGTAATTAGATATTAAATAATTCTGACATCTGTTTCCCTAACCATACAATCTTACTCTATCTACACAATTTTTGTCTGGTAAATTTAGCAAGCACAGACTCAATATCCTAGAACAAATACCTCATAAGGCATGAATTTTAAAACACTGTCAAAAAGGGACTTGATTTTTTTTTATCATATATTGCAGTTTCCCGTAGGGAAAGCATCCTTCTGAAAATGATTGTGGAATGTAGTTTATAACTTGTTTCCTGAAATCAGCTTATCACTGATAAATTATTATCAGTAATTATATTTGGTGAAAATACCACATTATCAATCTTTTATAAAATTATTCTACTGAAAATATCAGAAATTATGTATACTTCTATAAAATGCTATAAAGTGACTTATCAGCCAGATTGCTCAGTTAGCTTAGCTAATCAAAAAGTCAGTAAAAATTAAACAAGTGGATATGCTTAAACTAGCTTGACTGTGTACATGCAGGCTAAGACAAAATATATGCACAAAAAAATACCACACACTTTGTAAGATACTAAAACACTTTATCAACAGTTTTTCTTTTTATCTTGATGTTTGGTATTCATTTCTGCATATTTGTAGGCTGGATGATTATCTTATGCTCAGTTTTATTTTACATGTATATTTGTGGTTTTTCAATTTTTATTTTCAAATAAAAAGAAAACCTTATTTTCAAATAAGGTTTTAACATCCAAACATTTAACTTGTCCTTTATTTTTTACATAGATCATGAATACACTTATGCCATTATGGGATTCAATGTGTTGATTATTTATACAAATTAGAGTGCTTACATCCTACTACTTAGCATAGCCTTCACCTAATTTATCCAATTACAGCGTTAAGACATTTGTGTTCTACACTTCATAGATCCAACTTGTACTTGCAATATGGTCCATAGGTGTGGTCCTCCTATTAATCTCCCTCTATCAACCCGCCCCCTACCTCTTTTCCTTCCCCTCCCCTTCCCTCCTTCATCCTAGGCTATAGTTGTGATTCATCTTTTATATGAAAGTGTGAGTGATTATAAATTGGTTTCATAGTAGTACTGAGTAGATTGGATTTTTCCCTTCCATTCCTGAGATACTTTATTAAGAAGAATATTTCCAGCTCCATCCATGCAAACATAAAAGAGGTAAAGTCTCCATTTTTTAAATGCTGCATAGTATTCCATGGTATATATATACCATAATTTATTAATCTATTCATGGGTCAATGGGCACTTGGGCTTCTTCCATGACTTGGCAAATATAAATTGACCTGCAATGAAAAATCTGGTGCAAATATCTTTGTTACCAAATGATTTTTGGTCTTTTGGATATAAGCATAGAAGGGGAATTGCAAGATCAAATGGCAGGTCTACATTTATATCCCTGAGTGATCTTAAAACTTCCTTCGAAAAGGAACATACTAGCTTGCATTCCCACCTGCAGTGCAGAAATGTTCCCTTTTCTCCACACCCATGCCAACATCTGTAGTATTGGGATTTTGTCATGTGGGCTACTCTTGCTGGAGTTAGATGGTATCACAGAGTGGTTCTAATTTGCATTTCTCTGATGATTAAAGATGATGAGCATTTTTTCATGTGTCTATAGACCATGTGCCTATCTTCTTCAGAGAAGCTTCTGTTCATTTCTCATGCCCACAATGAAATGGGATCACTTCGGGTTTTTTTTTTTTTTTTTTTTTTAGTAATAAGTTTGAATTCTCTGTGGGCTCTGGTTATTAGACCTTTGTCATAAATGTAACTTGCAAAAATCCTCTCCCATTCTGAGGGCTATCTATTTGCTTTACTTACTGTGTTCTTGGCAGTGCAGAAGCTTTTTAATTTGATCATATCCCGGTAATGTATTTTTGATGTTGCTTCAATTGCCCGGGGTGTCCTCCTCATAAAGTATTCTCCCAGGCCAATTTATTATTTTTTTCTTAAATCATAGTTGTGTACATTAATGCAATCATGTACTATAATGTGCTGGTTTTACATACAATTTGAGATGCTTTCATCAAATGGGTCAACACAGCCCTCGTGGCATTTTCTTAGTTATTGTATTAGACATTTATATTCTACACCTAGTAAATTTCAAATGTACCCTAGTAAGATACACCATAGGTGTGGTCCCACCAATTACTCTCCCTCTACCCATTTTCCCCCTCCCCTCCCTCTCACCTTTTCTCTTCTTCTTGGGTTATAATTGCGTTATAGATTTCATAAGAAAGCCATAAATTGGTTTCTTAGTAAGACTGAGTACGTTGGATACTTTTTCTTCCACTCTTGAGATACTTTGCAAAGAATATGTTCCAACTCCACCCATGTAAACACGTAAGAGGTAAAGTCTCTATCTTTCATTAAGGCTCCATAATATTCCATGGTGTAAATATACCACAATTTATTGATCCATTCATGGGTCAATGGGCACTTGGGCTTCTTCCATGACTTAGAAATTATGAATTGTGCTGCAATAAACATTCTGGTACATTTATCTGTGTTATAATGTGAGTTTTGGTCTTCTGGATATATACCTAGTAGAGGAATTGTAGGATCGAATGACAGGTCTATTTTTAGATCTCTAAGTGTTCTCCAAACATCTTTCCAAAAGGAATGTATTAGTTTGCATTCCCACTAGCAATGTAGAAGTGTTCCCTTTTTTCCACATCCAAACCAACATATCTGGTTTTGGGATTTTGTGATGTGGGCTAATCTTACTGGCATTAGACGATATCTCAAACTAGTTATTTTTCCCCATTCAAATTTCCTTTATTATTTCTTATAGCATAACTGCATACATTAATGCAATCATGGGGTACAGTGTGCTGTTTTCATATACATTTTGAAATACTCTCATCAAACTGGTTAACATAACCTTCATGTCATTTTCTTAGTTATTGAGCTAAGACATTCATACTCTGCTTTTAGAAAGATTCACTTGTACCATTGTAAGATAAACCATAGAGGTGACCCCACCAATCACCCTCCCTCCCCGCATACACCCCTCTCACCTCTCCTCTCCCACCCCCTAGGTTGTTTCTTAAAACAGAAAGTCACCATTTAATTCAGACAAATGGTTATGTGGTAAACATTTTGGCTTTGAAGTATCCCAAATATATACCTTTGCATTTCAGATTGGCTTTAGGGAGATTGCAGGTTGCTAGACTGTATGGGTCTTGACTCATGATCATACATTGTCACATAGCATTGTATGGGACAGTAATTTTTTTTGAGATAGATGTCACCCTTGATAAAGTGTCATAGTGTCATAGCTCACAGCAACTTCAAACTCTTGGGCTGAAGTGATTCTCTAGCCTCAGCCTCCTGAGTAGCTGGGATTACAGGCACCAGCCACAACACCTGGCTATTTTTAGAATTGGGGTCTCCTGTGAGCTCAGGCAATCCATCCGTCTCGGCTTTCCAAATCCAAGTGCTAGGATTACAGGTGTAGGCCACTGTGCCCGTCTGGACAGTGATTTCTGATCTGGAGGCCTCTACCCTTGAGAATTCTCAAAATGGTTCCTTGAATCCACATGTAAAAGAACATTTTCTAAATCAGCCACTGAGCCAGGATGGGTGCCATCACATAAAGCCCAGGGTGCACCATTCTGGTTTTTGCTAATGACACAGTTCTAAGACTTGAGTAGTATTTCTTGGAACCTGTTTATAAGGGCTTCTACCAAACTGAGGGGTGTTCAGAGAAGACTGCCTAAGAGAATGCAGGTGTTTCAAACCACTGTTCAGTAGTGTTAGAGGCCTACCCTGCACCATTCACTGTGGTGCTGGAGATAGGGGAGAACAAAAGCCACAGTGCGCCTACCATCGTGGAATTCAATAGTGGTGATAATGAATAAGGAAACAAAGGTCTGAGCACTAGTTATAAGTGCATGAAAATCGAATTATGTTCTAGGGGCTGTTTTGGGATTTCATTAGCTAAAATAAGTCAGGAAGGTCTCTCTGAGGAGTTTGGGAGGTTTTAGTGGAGATCTGGACGATAATAAGGATCCAGCTATATGGGGAAGAACATTCCAGTTAAAAGCCCTAAGGAGGGAATGACTGTGGAGTGTCGAAGTAACAAAAAGGCCTGTGCATCTGGAGGGCACAGGCAGAGGGGAGCAGTCAGAGAGGTGTGGTGAACACCGCGTGCATCTGTCTCTGAGCGTTTAGATTTTAATCTAAGTGTGATGAAGTGCCAGCAGAGTTTTAAGTAGGGAAGTGACATGACTGGGTTTACACATTAAAATGGCATTCTGGCTGCTGTGCGGTGAAGGGACAAAACAAGAGCTGGGTGGCACATTGCCTCAGATGATGGGAGCATGACAGTCTTGCTACTGGAGGCTCTGTCCCCTGAAGTTTTAACCCCAGACTCCCATAGGAAACATGGACTCTGTGGCTGCGCTATGGGAGTGATCTGCGGGCAGCTGCATCAAAATAGTGAGCTGCCCTCTCGTACACTGGGAGTCCCCTGCACTATACCCTCCTTCCATACCCTCCTTCTTTCCTGACACGGATTGCTAATCATCATTCCTAAGAAGGAGGGAGGGAGGAAAAGAAGGGCAGGAGGGAGGAAGGAAAGAAGGAAGGAAGGAACAAAGAGGAGAGAGGGAAGAAAGAAAGTAAGTTAGTCTTATTGTGGGACGTCACCTTTGGGCTACAATACCTTCCTGGCCTCCTTTCTAGCTAGGAGTGGACAATGAAGTGTAGGCAAAACATTTTGGGTAAGACCTAGGAACATAGGTGTGATGGCTGGAGAGCAAGTGTCTTGGTCTACAGCAGGATTGAGCATGGAAGCCAGAAACTCAGGAGGGCAGAGCAGAAAGGTAAAAGGAGCCCAAGTCCCTAATGACGACGTAGAGGCATCCTACACTGCTGAACTGCCTGGTCCACTCACTTTATGCAAATGAAAAAGAAGCTTATCCTGTTTAAACCTCGTGCATTTTTATTACTAGCAGCCATCACAATTCCTAATTGAGATGCTTCTCCTCTCCAGCCAAAACTTCTAAAAACAGCATTTCCTAACTTCGGTGAGCTGCTTGAGGACCAGGTTCCCTTGGTCTGATAGGTTTGGTGAACACCGTGTGCTATAGCCCCACTTAGTCCTTCTCTGACTACCCTATTTAAAAATGTCCCACCCGAGCTGTTCTCCTTTTCCTGTCTTCCTGTTTCCTATTTCTCACGGCCTTATCATTATTGAACACACTGTTTCTTGCACCTCTCCCCACCATTCCAAAGTAAGGTCTAGAAGGATTTTTGTTTGTTTGTTTTTCACTGTTGTATCTGCTGCTCTTCCTATTCTACCAAATTGTTCAGTTTGTGGAGATGGGAACAGAGAGAATAATCAAGACCACCTAGGACACTCACACCGCAACTTCTCTTTCAGTCTATTTGTTCTCTCTCTCTCTCTTTCTTCTCCACACACGCTGTTACAAGTTGGCCTCCATTCTGTTTGTTCCACGTCTTACTGGAGTCAAACACACTTTAGTTTATAAGGTCATGGACTAATTGGCAAGGAGGAGAGAGGACAAAGTTTCTGATGTACCTCTGTCTCTTCTCAAGTAAGAATATTTTGCGTGATGTGAATTTGTCAGGAAATGGTTCCTGTCTTCCTGCATCTGGCACTAATGATGGCTTTCCTGGATTGTTTTGGTAGAGGTCAAATGATAGAGGGGAGAAAGGTTCTGTTGGGGTTCCTTATGTGGAGGGAGCTGGCAGCAAATAATGCCGAGGTTTGGGGCTGAAATGAATGGAGAAACTTGCAAGGATGTTGCCATTTATGCCACCTGTCCCCTTAGCTGGTACATTTTCGGTGCCCATACTTACTCCATGTCATACTCTTGCATCCGGGTGGCACAAAGTAAACAACAAGCATTAAGGTTTGCTTGATAATACAAGGTTTGTATCATAGGGATCACAAATGAATGGCCTCAGATAGGAAATGGCATCTCCAATTCCAGGAAGAGGAAAAATGTTTCTTCCTGGTCTGGATATGTTGGATTTTTAAAAATATTTTATTATTTTTTTATTAAATCATAATAGTGTATATTAATACTATCATGGGGTACAGTGTACTGTTTCTCTATATAATTTGAAGTATTTTCATCCAACTGGTTAACATAGCCTTTATATCATTTTCTTAGTTATTGTGTTAAGACATTTATATTCTACATTTGGAGAGGTTCACATGTACCCTTATAGGATGAACCATAGGTGTGATCCCGCCAATCAACCTCCCTTTACCTCCCCCCTTCCCTCCCCTCCTCTCCCACTCCCCACGTTCCTGGGCTACAAATTAGTTTCATAGTACGGCTGAGTACATTGGATACTTTTTCTTCCATTCTTGGGATACTTTGCTAAGAAGAATATTTTCTAGCTCCATACACATAAACATGAAGGAGGTAAAGTCTCCATCTTTCTTAATGGCTGCATAGTGGACATGTTGTATTTAAAGGGTTACACAGTCCTGGGCAGTATGGTCACTTCAGAAATGCTCCCAATTCTTAGCAAGGCAAGATGGTTGGGGTGGATCCAGTCTGGGAGGTCAAGGCCTTTGATTGCATTTCTACAGCCTTCTCACCTTAGGAGGAGAAAGCCATTGGCCTGCTTTTGCCAACCTCTCTCCCCCTTCCTTTGACTCAATTTCTGCAATTGCCAAAGGGAGGTGGAAAGGCCTGAGATCTGCCTGCACTACAGCAGATTGGGGTAAATGAACAAAACAAACAGAAAAACTCAGATTATCCTTTTTCAATGGTAAATTGATGCTTAACTAACTATTCTGAAACTTAGTGGCTTAAAACAAAGCCATTTATTATTTCTCATGGTTTAATACAAGTATAAAATGAGTTAATGTATGTATATCACTAAGTATAGTGCCAGTCAAAGTGCTAATTACTTGGTACTCAATAATTGTTAGCTTTTGCAATGAGAATGACCTTGCCCATGAGAAAGCCCTGAGGCCATGCACACAGCACGGAAGAACTTTGGCACTGCTTGGCACGAGGACCATACTTGTGGCATATGGGGCCCTTGGCAAATATTTGTGTGATGATTCTATCTACATAAGCAATTAACTTAAAAATATATAATCAAAATTCATGAACCAATGAGAAGTATAACATTTTCTTGATGAAGATCTAGGATTATGAGTAGAGATGCAGTATTTATATACTTGTTTATTGTCAAATCATTGTATGTGACTATTCTTTGTCCTGTCCAGCTATTGTCTCTTCCTGTTCAGGTCTAGCTACCATCTACTAGTGTTCTTTATTGTCAAATTCATCCTTCCTACATGATATCACATAGCCTCCCAGCCTACATGAAAAAGAGATAGCAATGGTGGTAGTACTATGACACCCTGTCTCTTTGGAACCATGTGTATGGAAATTGCATAGATCTTCTTATGCTTTGTTGATACTGGACAGTCTTATCCAAAGTATGCAGAAATTGTGAATGATAAATCATTTTTCAGTAATGTTAAATTCATCATTCAGAATTTTGTAGTGTACGTGTGCTAAGAGGCATCTCCCAAACATGCTATCTGTCTTCTTGAGCTCTTCAGGCCACAATTGCTGCGTTCCTAAAGTGTGACATCTTTCCATGTTGATCAGCCAAATGTGAATAAGAGAAAGCAATGACCCAGGATGTTACTACAGGGTAGTGAGAGAGTTGAGGAGGGGGCAGTTTAGGAATTTATGTGAATTTCTTATTCACATTTGGCTATGTTAGCTCTTTGAGGAGGATACCGGTTTGGCCAGGGACTCTGGGGGCAGCTTCTTAGGCATGATCTCCATTGTTAAGCATGTAGGAAGAAAATATTAGAACTCCCATTTGTATTTACTTTTGGTTTAAAAGAAGAAGAGTAAGCTTTACTAGCTTAGGGTTTCCAGATGAAACACAGGATACACAGTTGAATTTGAATTTCACATAACTAATATTTAGTATAAGGATGTCTCAATGGGCATACCTACATGAAAATAATATTTGCTTATATGAACATATAGATAAAGATATAGCTATATAGAGATACAGGTTTATATCTTTCTGTAGTTTACTTAAAATGACATATTTTATATCATTTATAGGTATCTGCTTTTGCGTGTTTTCCATATTGTTACAGATACTTAGTTATATAGATATCAGTTTTTGACAGCAGGTACTATCACATTTCAAAATAGCCTTCTTCCATTTGGATCTCTGTATCTTTGTGGCATGTCTCTCTCCCTTTCTTTGGGAGTGCTGTCACAGCTTTACAACCCAAGTATCAAAATAAACTGAATTTAGTTCAAGACCTTTAACTCTTTAAACTAAATTAAAACATAAATAAAAGACAAAGTTTGATGATATTTCTATTATTAAAAAATATCATATTTTTAAAGTAAGAGCAAAAATGACTTTTGTGGCCTCTCTGCCTACTTCTGGTGCCACTGGGGTCTGTTTGTGGTCTGTGTATGTTGCTTTGTAAACCTATACCTTACTCTGTAAGCTTATCTTTTTCTTCTTCAATAAACTTTGTTTCACGCTCGCCTTAAAAAAAAAAAAGTGACTTTGTACCTTGAACAAATTGTTGACCGATAATTTTATGCAGAAGCTATCCCATGTCACTGTCACTGGTAATTTTTCCAGTGACACGATTGAGAAAGTGTTTACAATATCCTACATTACCCTGTGCTTTAAAAATTGCAGTAGCTAATGATGTCCAAACACGAGTTAACCTGTGATTGGTCAACCACGTTTGGGCCTGCAAATGCAAGTTGTGACCCATCAACAATGTGTTAATAATGAAACAAAATTAAATATAATTTTTAAAAATTACATTTTTATTTTTTATGCTTGGGGTTATGGAAAAATGTTGTGTATGGGTAGTGGACTTGACCCAAAACGTGTAGAGACCCCTGGCTTAAAATACTGTTTGAAAAAAAGCCAGGGATGCATATGGTGGTCTTAATAGCTGCAACTACTGGCCTTAAAAATTATTCCTTGTTCTTAAGTTGCAATCAGTAACACTCTTCTAGTTAAACAGACTGGAAAATTTTACCAAATTTATGCTTAGATGCCCAGACACTTGGAAGCCCTTCATCTTCCTATGTAAAACCTCAGAAGGAGTGACCACACTGCTTGGGAGAATAGCCCGGAAGCCTTTTTTTGCAGACTTGGAGGTTACAATAAGACCTCCTTTCTTAGTTCCTGGCTACTTTGGATTCCTGGGGAATATGCCAGGAACGTTGTGCCTCCATACACCTAAAGATCGGGGGGGAAGAGCAAATGTCAATATAGCGTATCTCTCCCAGGGGCATTAGCATCCTGGGCTTCTGGGTTTTGCTTTGGAGTGGAAGCCTCTGAAGGGCACAGCTCAACCTGGCTTCCGTGGAAATAGGTGGTCCCAGCTGCTGAATTTATTGCTTTGAGGATCAGCGGTGGGTATCCATGGAGGGGTAGTGTGACTAACTCCAGGGCCCAGGGTGACAGGCAAACACTCATCCTAGCCAGATCCCCCACCATGCTTCAGGGCTGAAGCCGCAAGGCCCTCACAACTGCAAGGAGAGGAGAACCTCATAGCATGGGTGGCAGGAGGATGTCTGCAAACACCTTTCACTTGCACGGTTGGCCAGTGCAGTGGTGCATAGAGACAGCATCCCGGGGCTGGTGGGGACATACTGGCCTTGGAAGCAGACTTTGTAGGTTGGACTTTTGAGACTGAGGCTTAAAACAGTATGGGACAGGCCATGACATTTCCAGAAATCCTTCTCTTTTGCTGGCCAACAGATGGTGGCTCTGAATCTGCAGTGCAGTCAGGTTAGCAAAGAAAGTATTTAGAGGCCTAGTAGAGCCATTATTTGAATAGTATGGAACATAATGGTTTCTTTGGTAACCAAGCCAGGGAGACACCCACACAAAGTTAGAATGCACTGGGCTCATTTCTGTTCCCCACCCCACCCCCTAATCCAACAAGATTAAAATAGTTTAAAGAGGAAAGTGAAAAGCAGCAGCATTTCATACAAGAGGGGATTTGTTTCCAACGAGAACACATTAATGACCTCTTAGCTTGTGGACAACCAGCTATAGCAGGCTTTTAGTTATGAATCTCTGTTTAAATGGCCACTCAGATGGTTTACTCTCTGCCCAGCCTTCAGCACTTATATATAGCTAGGCCACCGAGAAATATGAAACAGGGAAAAGGAGAAACATTTAACCCATTCTACACTGCACGTATTCTTGGTGCTAACCAGGCGGAGGCAGCACAGAAAAGGCAAAACAAGGATGAAAGGGAACCATTTGCCTTTTAAGCGTATTTCTCTTTAGCTCTCTGAGTAATCTTTCTTCTAGCTGATACAGTTCCAAATCCCTACTTTTGGTGAAGGTTTAAAAGTGTCAAATCACAGGACTCACAGGTCAAGGGTCAAAGGGAAAAGACCTTCCCAGACACTCAGGGCTGTCCCGTTGAATGTTCTGCAGGGATGGAAATGTTCTTTGTCAGCACTATCCAAGGTGGCAGTTACTGGCTTTGTGAGACGATTTAAATTTTAGTTTTAATAAATTAAAATTTAACCTAAAATTTATTTCATCAGTTTAAATTAAATAGCTGGATCTAGCTAGTGGCTAATGGGTTAGAGAGTGAGTGCAATCAGAAGTTCCAAAAGAAAGGAAGCTTTTCATTACTGTAAAATCACCAAATAGCAGTTTTGTCCTTGATGTTTCACTTTGCTATTTTTTTTTTCTGGTGTCAGCCTTGCTTGTCTGGAAGCCACCCCATGGGTTATCAGAAGCAACATTTTACTTAACTGTTCTAATAATAGTGTTTCTGCAGCCCCAGCACTCCACCGACATCATCTCATTAATTCCTCCAAACTCCCAATGGGACAGGTAGGGAGTACAGATAATTATGTTTAATTTTATAAAAGAGGAAAACAAACACTAGTCTAAAATGTAAATTATTAGCAGCAAAGGCCCTTTTGGAATCCCTCTGTTATCTTCTTTGGCTTTCATTGTCCTCTACAGCAGGAACTTAATGTTTTCTCAGGTCAGGGTGAAAAATTCCTCAAATATGTCAGGATTAAATGAAACAACTACCACCTCTAGTTATAAATAGAATATTGTTTGAGTAACATTAGGCTTAGACAGATAAATATTTATTTCCTTCTTATTCCTACTGTAAGACTTTGTACTGTACTTTACTCCTGGGTAACCAAGATAATTAGAAATATGCTTCTTGACTAGAGTCGCAAATTATCCTCAACTTCTTTTTGCCTTCCTTCATGCCTCTTTTTTTTTAATTGTTTCTTTATACATGATCGTTATGAGAGTGACCTGGAAGCATATAGTATTATGCTAATGAAACATTCATAGGAGTTGATGAGCTCCATTGAAATGCCTTTATTTATACCATGCACAATTGGAAAGCCCCTAGTAAGAGTCAATAAACGTGCCTGGGCCTGTGGACACAAAGTCAGCAAAACCAGACAAGATCCCACCCCTTGTGTTGAAGCAGCTGACAGACATTAATCAAATAATCATGACAATGTATGTGAAAGTGCACCCCTAGTAGATGCCATGCTGGGAAGGTCCCTGAGCTTGTCAAAGGGAAAGGTGACACAGGAAAACTAGGGATGGTTTGTCTGAAATGGGGGCCGCGAGTTGAAGGCTGGGTATGAAGGATGGGATGAAGAGAGCATTGTAGGTAGAAGCAGCGTAGGCAAAGGCCCGAGGGAACACGAAGCATGGTGACTATGAGGGAAAGAAGGCTGCTTCTTGGGGAACATATAGAGGGAAAGTGAGAGGTCAGCAGAAGGTAGACCAGGAAACACTGCTGGCTCTTTAAGGAGCTATATTTTTGGTGAGATTGGAAATTAATATGGCCTCTATGGAAAGACGTATAGAGAATCTTCAAAGAGCTCAAACTAAACCTTCCATTTGATTCTGTAATTCCATTATCAGCTATCTACCTAGGAAAAAAATCATTTTACCATAAGGACATTTGTATTAGAATGTTTGTTGCAACTTAATTCACAATTGTCAAGACATGGAATCAAACCAAGTGCCCATCAACCCATGAATGGATTAACAAATTGTGGTATATGTACACCATGGACTACTACTCAGCCATAAAAAGATGGAGACTTTACATCTTTTGTATTAACCTGGATGGAGTCTAAGAACATTCTTCTTAGTAAAGTATCACAAGAATGGAAAAGCAAGTATCTAATGTACACAATACTAATATAAAACCAAGAGATGAACAACTACACTCCCACATAAGAGAAAAACATGATTAAATTCAAGGAGGGAAGGGGAGTAGGGAAAGAAAAGAGGGGAGGAGAGAGAGATTGGCAGGCTCTCATCTAATGGGCACAATGTAGGGGCATACAGCACACCACTTGGGTGAAGGGCTCAATTACAACTTGAACTGTACCTAACAAATGCAAACGATGTAAGCTAATCATTTATACCCGCCTATTAATCTATAATTTTAAAAAGGAGCTTTTTTTTTTTTTTACCTTAAGAGCAATAAGTGCTCTTTGAAGTGTTCCTGGGTTTGGGGTATGGCCCATGAAAGATTTATATTTTGAAAGGATCACATTGGTTGACCTTGGAGAGTGGAGAAAAGTTTAGATGGTGGTAATACCAAGAGGTGGTGAGGAGATGGCTTGGATTTGCAAAGACCATTCATCCTTTGCACATGGATTTATTCTGAGCCTATCAGGGTAGTCTCAGAATTTGTACTTAACCATATTCCTTCATATATTGCATGAAGTCTTTTGGTGTAATAGGGTGACCTTCCTTATTTGGTAAAGCTAACCTCAGCAATGGTGGGTGGTGGGGAGTGGGGAAGTACAGACCTACAGTGTTGTAGGAACAACTTCTGTGACTGGTGATTTTAGCATCTTAGAGTCCTTCCTTTTTTTTCTTCTTTGTTGCTAGTTTTCTCCAGAAAAAGTAAACACTGTTATTTCCTGTTCCACTTTGATGTCTTGAATCCTTCAACATATGCCGACTTGAAAGTACTATTTCGAATTCCTGTCCCACAAGGTTTTCGTCTTACTGTGTTCCAGCCTTTTGAGACCAGCTACAAATCGAATACAAAGGTTTCTGGGTTTGTGCTTTAAGTATGATAATCTCGGGTGATTTATATAATAAAAGAGGAAAAAGATCCTGAGGTTCCATTGGCTGTTCTGCATAGTTATTATAGTACTTGTTCATTCATTTGGACTCACATTACAGTTATTTACAGGCGCATATGAAGCTCTTTCTAGCCCTTACCACCTTCACCTCTGCCTGCTCTTCGTCCTTCAGATGTCACGTCACTATCGCCTTCCCTGATCTCCTTGACTAGGGACTTTCAACTTCTTACATGCTCCTATGGCTTGTGGTCACATGTGTAGCTTCCACTCCCTCCTCTGCTGTTTGGTCAGTGTCTGCCTGCCAAACGGAGGGGGAGGTCTCTGGGGGACTGGAACTTGCCCTTGACTTTACTCACATCCGGCACACTGTGCTAGCACAGCGCCTGCTCACTCAGTGCTCGCGAATGAATGAATAATACTGACAGAAATGTCCTTGAGGTTAGGGCCTTTTGAAAAATGTCTGACCTGCCTATTTCTCCCAACACTTGAAGAATTGATATAAAACTTGTACTATTGATTTCAGTCTTCTCAATGTAATTTTTAGCTGAAGTGCCAATATTCAGGTGGACTAGCTTACCCCTTACTCTAAATATATTAATGTTTTCCATTTAAAATGCCGACAATCTACTAAGCACCATATAATATACAGGAATACAGTGACATGGTTAAGAGTACAGACTCTGAAGCCACACTGTTACGATTTAAGTTATGGTTCTGAGGTTTACTGGCTGTATGGCCAAATGCAAATTATATAACCACTCAGTGCCTCAGTTTCCTGATTTGTCTAATGGGATAATAAGAATACCCACCTCAGATAATTGTTATGAGCATTATAATGAGTTAATTTATGTAAATTACTTACGGTAATGCCTTTTATATGAATTAGTTATTATTTTATAGTTATTACACAAAAAAATGAACAGGCCAGTTCAGCACCTGTTGCTCAGTGGTTAGGGCGCCAGCCACATACACTGAGGCTGGTAGGTTCGAACCTGGCCTGGGCCTGCGATACAACAATGACAACAACAACAACAACAAATAGTCGGGCATTGTGGCAGGCATCTGTAGTCCCAGCTACTTGGGAGGCTGAGGCAAGAGCCCAAAAGTTTGAGGTTGCTGTCTGTGATCTGTGACACCATAGAATTCTACCGAGGATGACATAGTGAAAGTCTGTCTCAAAAAACAAAAAACAAAAAAACCCAAAGAACAGGCGATGTCATGCCCATTAAGCCCATATAGCAAAAATGCTCACGTTCCTCCTTGCCTCCTTTTTTATAAGTTGAAAATAAGGAGTTTACAGTATTCTCTTTTATGTTTCTGCTCAATAAATTGATTTGATTTTTTTTTCAGTTCCCACATTTTAGTATCATGCAGCTGGAAATGGAATTAGATTGTTTTCCCTCTGAAGTTTCCTGCAACTGCTGGCATGCTGGGGAAAACTAGGAATATTAAGATGACTCAGATAACATGAAATAATTTGAGAAGCTTAAAAGAGGATGTGGAGGGCCCCAAGCCTTCTGAATTAGGCTCCCTGGGGGAAGTGGTGTGTACGTGTATGTGTGTGGGGTAGGGGCTGCGGAGGCTATTGGACTGGGGACCATAGGTATACATTTTTAACTTTTAATTGAAGGATGATATATATGCAGAAAGATGTGTACACAAGTATGCAGATTGAGTGAACACACCCACAGAACTAACACCCACATCAAGAAACACAACATAACTATCAGCCTACAGGCCCTTTCCAATCACTAATCCCCCCAACACTAATCACTGTACTGATATCTAACATTCTAGATTAGTTTTGCCTGTTTTGTTCTTTACTTTTTCATGTCTGGCTTTTATCCTCAATATTATGTATGTGAAGCTCTTCCATATTGTTGTGCGTGGTTGTATACCACTCAGTCACACACTATATATTGTTCCATTGTGTTAAAGCGTCTTTCCCATTCTATTGATGGGCATTTGGGTGGCTTTCAGTTTGGGGCTGCTGTGTGCTGCCATGAACATCCTGGTGCATCGTTTTGTACACATATGAGTGTATTTCTGTTGGGCATAATCCTAAGAGTGGAATGTCTGGGTCATAAAGTACATAAATGTTCAGCTTTGGAAGATTTTATGTGTACTTTTTAAGTCCTAGAGGTGATTCTGACTCCTAGCCAAGGCTGACAGCCACTGATCTATAATATCTACCCAAAAGCAAGGTTTAAAGCCACACTATCAAAGCTTGGATGAGCTCATTAAAGATGTAATATTTAAGAAGATGAACTACAAGGATCATCCACACTGCCTGACAGATAATGCCAATATCTGTTGCTTCAATGGTTAGCTTGTCTTTTCCATAGGGCTTGGGGTGGGTGGGTTAATGCCAGATCCTGGCCCTCTCATTTTCTTTTCTCACTTGGTTTGACCCCGATTTCTCTCAGGTTCAGCAAAGTGTAATGCAGACCAAGAACTGGGACCGAGG
The DNA here is from genome assembly GCA_963575145.1 of Galago senegalensis. Lineage (NCBI taxonomy): Eukaryota > Metazoa > Chordata > Mammalia > Primates > Galagidae > Galago > Galago senegalensis. The sequence continues at coordinate 29,615 of CAUYTI010011256.1, forward strand.
GAAAGCATTGCCAAGTACTGTTAATTATTAATGAAATGAATTTGCATCAAACCAGAGGGGATTAAAGCAGCTTAAAATGAATAGCGAGTTCTTGATAAGGCTTTTCTTATTCTCAGGTGACTGGAATGATGCACTCCTCTTGGAGCACATTAATTTAATAGAAGCACTGTTCCCCCCAGTACAGCTGGGAGCTGGATGGAAGCCCAGCCCAGGGACAGCAGGTTCCTAAGCAATTTCTGCTTATGTGGCTATGGTGAAATGAAGTGACGTGAGCACAACACGCTGGGCTGAAAAAAAAATGCTTTGAACATACCTCAAAGCAAAATGTCCTTTCTTGACACCACTGTAAGCACTGGGGAGAGCAAAGGACGTTGTTATGTGGTGTCAAACAGATCTCGGTTCAAAACCCAGCTCAGCTTTACTGGCTGTGTAACCTTGGGCAAATTACCTAACCTCTCAGAGCCTTTGATTTCTTCATCTGTAAAATAGGATAATCACATGTACCTCAAGAGACTACGTGCAAAGTGTCCATCTTGTGGTAGGCACCCAGTAGATAGCAATTATTAATTGCATGTGGTGCCGTGAGAGAGACTGTTGAGAATGTAACTGAGTAGTAGAAAATAGCAATGGAGAAAATGTGGTGCTCTAGAAGCTAGCCTTCCGACAGATGGCAGGCCCATATTGAAAATGGAAATGTTTCCCGCTGCTACTGATCCAAAGAAGTTCTTTGAGTCTGTGTAAAATATAAAAGGATTGGCTACTAGAATTTTCTATTAGTTCTTTATATACACTTGCACATGTAGGCACATGCAAATGCCCAGAAATGATAGAAAGCTAACTATTTTTGATGACTGGTGAGAATAAAAGAGTAGCTCAGCTGGACTTTCTGGACATGGGAGTGTTAAGAGTATTCCTTGAAGGACACTGTCCTCATTCGCTTGGGTAGCCATGTTCTGACTTCAGTCTTCTTTGGCCACAGCCGACTAGATTGTGAATGGCTGTAAAATCTGGGGCCATTTAGTCATCCTGCTCATCTTTTAAGGTCTAGACTAGTTCAAGTTTTTTCATTTACAGAATGATTCCCCTACCTGTTTAAGCCCATGATTTTAATCTGGTGTGCCACAAAAAATTTTAAAGATCATTAACTAGTTCAAAGTACGGTAAGTATATTCTTCTTTTTAAAATATTTTTTGATCAACATAATTTAAGCGTGCCATGGAAGTTTATAGGTTCAAGTGTGCTGTGAGCTAAAAAAGATTGAAAAACATGGGTTTAAGACATTAGGATGGAATTGACTGAAGTGGGGTTATGATATGAAGGGAAGGAGCTAACCAGAGATTCTATTCAAGCCCTAGATACCAAGTGCCATGGTAAAGATGGTGGGAACTGTAGGGCAACATTTATTGAGCACTTGTTTTGTTAAAGCATTGAGACCAGCACCTCTCATGCATGATCTTTTCTGACGTCCCATTAAGGAAGATACGATTATTTCTCCCATTTTATAGATGAAGAAACCAAAAATTCATTTAGTTCAATGACTTTCCAAGCTGGAAGTAAGCTGTCATTGCTTCTGAGCTCATGCCCTTGACGCTTTCTACATACCCTCGCTATTGGTAGACAATAATGCCAGTATGTTGCACAAGCTCGGGACAGCTCTGTTCCTCAATAGAAAGTGTGTCCAGAGGCAATGTGGTGCCAATTTTGTGTACATTCTTTGTGTTTGGTAGTTTAGACTGGATTATTCCAAGTTTTAAAAATATTTCTCTTGTTCAGTTGATAACAAGTCATTTGTTCTGTGATTAAAAAGTCATTCTCTTACATGTAAACAATATATAATTCAATGAAAGAAATTCCTGTAGCACATTATTAGGCCCAGGACCATATAATAAATGTTTGAAAAGCACTCGGTATTTTTTAAGGTGATCTGATTATTAACCACTTAGTTTAAATAGCCCTTAGATGGTAGATGAGTAATAAAATAATCTATGTTTTAGGGAGAAGCTGAGGAGACCCTAGGAAGTTAATATGTACCCAGGTTCCCCACTGAAAGAGAGAATGCAGGCGCAAAATTCAGCATTACTAACTAGTTATGCATCCAGTTCCCTGATACTGAAAGAAAGTAACCTCCAGCTACATGTATTACAAAACCATTTCCATTCTTGAACTATATGCCCTTTGGAGTTAGATTTATAGATATTTCAATGCCACTCCTACAGTTTTAATGCTGGTGTATTTCCACAATTCATTCATTAAACAAATATTTATTTTGTAATTATTGTGTACAGACATTGGATTCCATTCTGGAGACACAGCACCGGGCACAACAGAGATGACACTGGGAGATACAGGCAAATTGCACCCATGTGGGGCTGATGAGAGCTGTGATGGACAGACACACGGAAGAGGTAGGAGGTACCTGTGATGTATAAAGCTTGTGCCTGCTAGGAGTGTTCTTGCTGTCCCACACTGTTTCCTCTCGGTTACCAGTTTCCTCTCTTTAGGACACCTCAAAAACTGAAGGAATGTGAGCCCAGATCCTTGTAGACCAGTGGTAGCACTTTGGAAAGTGTTAAAAATCAGCCAGGGAAGTAGGTAAAATGCTAAGGCCCAGCCCTGGCCCCCTTTAACAAGGCTGGACCAGTGTGTTTAGGCTGCTCTAACTCTGACTCACACTGCAGTTTGAGAACCACTGCTGTGGAACAACACTACAGTATTTGACTGGCTGTAATATGACATATGTGGCAGTTACATCGTTTGCTTATGTTTTCTTTCCGGAACGTGGAGTGTGACCTGCTGCAGGATATCTGATTTCAAGCGACTTTGGCTTGTTTGAAGCTGAATTACTCCAAGTGGGAAAATGCAATTTTATATTTCTTTTCATGTTGAATACCTTGCCCCTGACCTTTATCTTTGGCTTACTGCACTCATTTTCTCTGATGTCTTCTGAGTAGGAAACATTTTATTGAAATGTACTGTTTTGAACTCAAGATGTGGGATTAAATAGGAATTCCCAGCACCAAAACAGAGACAACATGAATGTTGACTGAGGACCAGATTCCTTTGGGGGAGAATTCCTCTTTCCTCTTTCATTTGTTCCTTTTCCATTTTCATTGAACTGAGACAGGGTTCCAGTCCAAGCTTTCCCTTCACTACTGGGTGACATCAGGGAAGTTGCTTAACTTTTTTCTGTGCCTGTTTCTTTCTCTGTTTATCAGGGATGGTGACTATAAGAGTGCCTACCCCACAGGATTGTTGGAGTGATTGAGTTCACACACGAAAGCGCTTAGAACCTCACACCTACTATGTGCTAAATAAATGTTCCTGCTGTGGTTTTGCTTTTCATGATATCTTTTGAATGTCTCATTCTTCCTCGTGTACCTGTTTTTTCATTTCTCAATTATGTTGAAGCTGAAGATCAATGGGTTCTGCCAAGATTAACTTCCAAAGAACTGGGGCTTCATAAAAGACTAAAATCAAATTAAACTAGCCTCATAGTTGCTACTACTACTTCTTATAACATAAAATATTTAGAAACTGGGGATTAAAATTTAGGAGCAGAACTTGTCAGCCAAAGGCAGTGTAGGACTGTGATTCTGAAATGGTGGACCAAAGACCACCTGTATCCATTATCCTGGGGCGATTGTTTGAAAACAGATTCTAGGGTCCTACCCCAGAGCCTCCAGAAAGGAGTCTAGCAGTCTCTTCAGAAATACGCCTTTCTGCCATGGTCCATGTCCACCTCTCTTCCCTTTCCTGAGACATGGAAAAGAGCCAAGGTCAGAACCATGGGCAGATTGTGTGTGGGGTCAAGGTAGGGAACCACTTCTGATGCGGAACTAGAATTTCTTCCATTTTTTTTTTGTCACATGCAATTTGGCAATCACATTTATATTAGATACTGCCAGAAAAAAAAAAAAAAACCTTTTCAGTTGTTCAGTCTTTCATAAGGGAACTTGGGGACCCCCGCCTCTGTACTGATTCCTGTAACCTATATAACTAAGTTAAAAAGCACTAGGAGGTACCCAGACCATATGATCTCTAGTTTTCTAGCTGCTGCTGCTGCTGCTGCTGCTGCTGGTGTTGCATTGGTTTTGTTTTATCTTTGCTATAACCACTCATGATAACTTTCAGAGTGCCAGAAGTTTCCCTGAGTTATCAATGAAGAAAATATTTCAAAAAAAACAAAACTGCCTTTGCTTTACTCCATCTACTTTTACGCTTCTGAATCTGGTGGCTTTGCCTCTTCATTTGTTCCTTAGATGTGATGACAGAGTTGGGTTTCCAGTGCTCCTAAGGGGACATAGTCCCTAGTGTTTCTGTCTGTGAACTACATCAGCTTCAGCGGCAAAGCCCCGGACCCTGGAATTGGCCAGTGCGGTCTGCACTTTCTTTTTGGTCCCACCTCACAAGGTGCTCTGATGAGCTTGTTCCTTTTCCTGCCACTTAAACGTCCTGCATTATTTTATTTTCCCATCACAAAAGTTACTTGAAGCCCAGGTGTCCCTTCCCCCAGCTTTCCGAATCTCTCCCCAGCGCCACTGCAGCGCCCTCCACTCCCGCTCTGCCACCCATGTTAATTACTTGTTCGCTTTACAACTTCAAGTTTCCTCTTCTTTTTTAAAAAAAATATGTATATTCATCACTACCCACCCTCTTCTAGGAAAAGTGACATATATACTTTGTTTCTGTATACAGAAATATAACCACAACTATAAATAAGGATTTTGCACATGGACAATTTGGGAAACAGGAAAAATTGGTACATTGGATACATTTAAAAAAATATGGTTTATTTAGTTTTATTTTTGTTTGGCCACTTCTACAGTGGGTACATTTTGTATCAGGTTCCTATATTTTCATCTTCATTCTCATATACCAATTTTTAAAGCAGCCTTTCTTAGGCTACAATACCAGATTTAGTACTGTGGTCATCCTTATCCTGTACCTTGTTTTTTTTTTTTTTTTTTTTTTAATGAGAAACTTCCCATTTGCTAAGGCAGTGAGATAAAATGTGTCCATGGTATTCATGTACCAATTTAGACTTATTTAAAAAAATTTTATCTCGAAATAATTATAGACTCACAGAAAGTTGCAAGAATAGTACATAAAGTCTTATGTACCCTTCCTCCAGCTTCTCCCAATGGCGACATGTTATATGGCTATAGTATGATATCAAAGCAAGGTATTGACGTTGGTCCAATGCTATGGACTAGACCATAGAACTTGTTTGCTTTTTACCATTTTGACATGCATCTGTGTGTGCGTTTGTATTTCTATACGTTTTTATTCCATGTGTAGATACATGATCACAATCAAGATATAGAACAATTTCATCACCAGAGAGTAACTATCTCATGCTACCCCATAATATTTGCATGTCTTCCCTGGCAAGTACTAACCCACACTCCATCTTTGTAGTTTGGTCATTTCAAAAATATTGTGGAAATGAAACCATACAGTATGTAACCTTTTGAGAGTGACTTTTTAAAAGCATAATGCTCTTTAGATCCATGTAGTGCAGTGATTTTTAGCTGGCGTGCGGCGGCACACTGGTGTACCATGAGAGAATCTGTGGTGTGCTGCAAAACTTTTTAAAGATCATTAATTACATTATTTTTGAAAGAAGTTCAAAGCACAGTAAGCATATTCATTTTTTGCTCTTTCTTTTGATCAACGTAATTTAAGTGTGTCTCAGAAATTTAACAATAGGTTCAAGAGTACTGTGAGATTAAAAAAAAAAAAACAAAGATCGAAAAACCCTGATGGAAGGTATTGTCTGTGTTGACAGTTTGTATCTTTTCAGTGTTGAATAATATTCCATGGTGTGGATGGACCCTTCACCTACTGAAGGACATTTGAGCTGTCTCCTCTTTTTGCTATTTGAAATAGAGCTACTGTGAAAATTGACCCGTAGGTTTTTATGTAAGCCTAAATTTTCATTTTTGTGGCGAAAAGACCTAAGAGTATGATTGTGGGGGTCATGTTAATCATATGTTTAATTTTATTAGAAGATGTCAAACTTGTCCAGAGTGACTGCCTATTTTACGTTTCCACCAGCAATATGCTAAGGATCCATTGTTCTACCTCCTTGCCAGAATTCATTCTTTTGGTACTTTTTATTTTAGCCCTTTGGAGAGAGATGTAGTGTTATCTTATTGTGGCTAAAATGTGCCCTTTTTTCTAATGGCTAATGAAGTCGAACATCTTTTCATGTGTTGATTTGTCGTCCCTGTCAGTAAAATGTCTGTTCAAGTCCTTTGTCCTTTTTCTAATCGTATTTTTTTTAACTGTTGAGTATTTTTATTGTGGTAAAATATACACAACATAAACTTGCCTTATTTATTTATTTATTTATTTGTAGAGACAGAGTCTCACTTTATCACGGTAGAGTGCTGTGCTGTCACAGCTCACAGCAACCTCCAACTCCTGGGCAATTCTCTTGCCTCAGCCTCCTGAGTAGCTGGGACTACAGGTGCCCACCACAATGCCCAGCTATTTTGTTGTTGTTGTTGCAGTTTGCCTGGGGCCAAGTTCAAACCTGCCACCCTTGGTATATGGGGCCGGTGCTCTACCCACTGAGCAACACACACTGCCCTGAACTTGCCATTTTTACCATTTTAAGCATATAATTTGTGGCCTTAATAATATTTGCAATGGACTGGGCGCAGTAGCTCATGCCTGTAATCCTAGCACTCTGGGAGGCTGAGGCAGGAGGATCGCCTGAGCACAGGAGTTTCACACCAGCCTGAGCAAGAGTGAGACTCTGTCTCTACTAAAAAAAGAAAAATTAGCTGGTCATTGTGGAGGGCACCTACAGTTCCAGCTACTCAGGAAGCTGAGGCAGAGGATCACTTGAATCCAGGAGTTTGAGATTGCTGTGAGGTAGGCTGATGCCACAGCACTCTAGCCTGGCCAGCAGAGTGAGACTCTGTCTCAAATCCTCCTCCTCCTCATCACAATGTTGTACAACCATCATCACTATATATGTCCAAAATCTTCCCATTATACTAAACTTTGTATCCTTTAAGCATTAACTCCCCATTCCCTATTCCTCTAACCCCTGTTAACCTTTGATCTTCTTTCCAGTTCTACAAATTTGGCTATTCTAGATATCTCACATAAGTGGAACCATACGATATTTGTTCCTTTGTGTCTGGCTTATTTCACTTAGCATAATGTTTTCTGGGTTCATCTGTATCAGAACATCATTCCTTTTTATGGATGAATAATATTCTATTGTACAGCTGTAACACATTGTGCTTATCCATTCATGTGTTGATGGACTCTTGGGTGTTTTCACCTTTTAGCTATCGTACATAATGCTGCTCTGAACACTTGTCTACATGTGTCTGTTTTAGTATTGTTTTCAATTCTTTTGGGTACATACCTAGAAATGGAATTATGGGGACATACGGTAATCGTGTATTTAACTTTATGAGGCAATATTTTCCTGAAGATGACACCCCAAATACAGGAAACAAAAGAAAAAATAAATAATTTGGACTTGATTAAAATCAAAAACTTCTGTGCATCAAAAGACACTATTAAGAGAGTGAAAAGATGACCCAAAGAATGAAAGAAAAATTCGCAGGTTATATATCTGATAAGAGTTTAATGTCCAGAATATATAAAGAACACTTACAATTCAATAACTATAAAACAAGGAACCCAATTTAAAAATGGACTAAGGATTTGAATAGACAGTTCTCCAAAGAAGACCTTCAAACCCCCAATAGCACATAAAATATGCTCAAGATGAATCATTAGGGAAATGCAAATCCATACCTACTGGGATGGCTATGATAGATACCAAAAGGAAACATAAGAGTTGGTGAAGATGTGGAGAAATTAGAACTCTTACATATTCCTTTTATTGTTGAGTTTTGAGAGTTCTTAATATATTCTAGATACAAGACTTTTGTTGGATGTGTGGTTTATAAATATTTTCTCTCTACTGTATGAGTTTAAAAAAAATTTAAATTATTTTTAATGACAGAAAAAATCAGAAACTGCTAAAAACTCTAAGGAAGATAAAAATCAGCTGAAACCATGCACATTGATTTTTAAATAGGTAAGTTTGGTTCTTTTCTCTGATACTGCAGTCTTTTATTTTGGTTTAATTTCTTTTCCTTTCTTGTCATTATGAATTAGTTCAATCTCCCATCTTTAAACACGTCTTGGTTAATCTTTGAGGTAGGGATCGTCTACTATAACTCCTATACCTAAGGAAGCCAATATATAATTCAGTGTATTGAAACAGGACTGTAGCATCCTAGGTTTACTATGCTAGTATCATTTCTCAGCTGTGGACAGTGATCATTTTAGCAGCATTTGGGTAGACTTCACATGTCTTTGGGCCATAGAATGGATAGTGTTTTCAATTATGACTAATTACTTGGAAATATTTACCTCCTATTATAGCTTCATCACTTTATATCTGTCCTTTTCTTATGTACTCATATGTATGTGTATATATTCATAACTCCTATGTATGTGGGATGAGATCAAATTTTTTACATTAGATTCTTTGTCCAATATGGAAGTAATATTTTAAATAATTTTAATTTCTATTATTACCAATGGAAATAATATTTATTATAGAAGTTTCTGATAATCAAAGAGAAGAAAAGAGGGGTGGGGGTGGCTGGATGGAGGGAGGTAATTGGTGGGACCTCACCTATTGTGCATATTGCAAGGGTACATGTCAAATATATTAAGAGTAGCGTGTAAATGTCTTAACACAACAGTTAAATAAGTGAGGTGAAGGTTATGTTAACCAGTTTGATGTAAGCATTCCAAATTGTATATCAAATCAGCACATTGTACCCCATATATGCAGTAATGTACATAGTTATGATCTAACAAAAAAATAAAAAATAAAAACATGAGTCTTTTAATAAAAAAAAAAAAGAAAGGGGGGTGGCCCCTGTGGCTCGAAGGAGTAGGGCACCAGCCCCATATGCCAGAGGGAGGTGGCAGGTTCAACTCCAGCCCTGGCTAAAAACTGCAAAAAAAAAAAAAAGAGGATTGTAAATTGGCACTCGAGAAAAGCAGGCTGCAAGATGGAGTCTGAGAAGCTGAGCTGAAGCAGTACAGCTGACCCAGTCTTGCTCAGCCTTCCCCACACACCTTCTGTAATTATCTAGTTAAGATTTCACCATGAGTGTGAGAATGTTTGTCTCAGGAAACTCTAAGCCAGTGGTTCTCAATCTTCCTAATGCCGCGACCCTTAATACAGTTCCTCACGTTGTGGTGACCCCCAACCATAAAATTATTTTTGTTGCTACTTCATAACTGTAATTTTGCTACTGTTAGGAATCGTAATGTAAATATCTGACATGCAGGATGGTCTTAGGTGACCCCCAAAGGGGTTGCGACCCATAGGCTGAGAACCACTGATCTAAGGAGTAGTCACACAGACAACAGGTGCCGTGATATTGGTAAAGGTCACTTTGATGATCAGATGTTTGTTGATTCTCTTAGATATTTTGTTAAAGTGAAAATCACCTTTCTGTTGTTTAAACATTTTGCATTGTTAGAATGGCGACTACTTTGATGTTACTTCTTATCGGTTAAACTTAAAATTTTCTAAGTTAGTTTCCTTGTATTTCATTATAAAAGTTAGTAGCATTGTAACTGAGGCAGAACAGAACTGAGAGGCTACTCTAGCTATCGTCCAGAATCACTGGCCTTCTCACAAATAAAGCTTGTTTGGCTAAAAAAAAAAAAAAAAAAAAAAAAAGAAATAAAATAAAATCACCTAAAATCCTACAACTCAGGAAAAACTGCTACCTAACATTCTACGTGTACTGTAAATCTCTCTAGGGTATTAGAATATTGTAACTCTCTGCTCCTCAATACTAAACTGTCCTATAAACTCCTTGATGCTAGTCACACCTGTGACAGCAGAATCAGCATGTGTGTACCTGTGCCTGAGGGACTGAGAACCGAAGGACCCTAAGCTGTATGCCCTTTCTGCGTTTATGGCTCAGGCCTCTGCGTTGAGGAAATGCTCATCTTCATTCCTCACTAGTGAGCTGATCCAGACTCTGCAGAAACCTTGAGAACTCTCTTATATCCTCCTCCCACCTCTTCTCCTCCCTGAGACTCCGGGCAGAGCCAGCTAGATCCTATTCTGAGAACCCCTGGCCCTGGTTGGGCTGCCACAGTGACAGTGGGTACCCTCATCTGAAGCAGAAGGCACCCACAATTTCCATCTCTCCATACTAATCCCTCCAAGGGGAAGAGATCTAGCAGCAGGAGACAGAGAAAGGTTACCTATGCGGTTCCTCTCATGGAAGTCTCTACCGCCAGAGCACTGACTTATTGGGACAGCAAGATGACCTTCCTCGATGCCTGGCTGAGCTGTCCCCCTTGAAGTTAGGGGTAGGAGAGGGGTCACGCACTGACCTTCCTTCTCCTTAGTGATGTGCTGAAGCAGAGGTAGGATGGCCTGCAGGGATATGAACTCCACTCCTGGCCTGTGAGACATATAACCTACCTCCTTTGCCAGCATCTGGAGAACTCCAGGAGGGAGGGGTCGCATTCCCATCCTGTCACTGCTGTATGCTTAAATGCCTTGCTCAGAGATGTGCAGGAATTACTGTAGTCTCAGCGAGCCCTTCTTCCACTCCAGAAAGAAGACTGGAATGTTAAGACTGACATTATGACAAGGATGGCCTTATATAGTCTCTAGTTTTTAAAAATAATGAAGTTGATCACCAACTTTTTGCTAATACTGGTAATTGCCAGGGCCCATCTCACAGTTGATCTGGGTACATCAGTGTGTCTCAGTGTTGTCACATCAGAGGCCTTGTCATCCCTTAGGACTAATTTCCACATTCCTGAGCTCTGATGCCCTAGTCCATCACCTCCATTGTGGCCATCCTTTTCTTACTGATCCTGCCCTCCTCATAGGACCAAGATAGAGTGTTTTTTCTGAAGGGTACCTCTGTTCCTGGTCCCCCCGTGGCTCACCAGTGTTACCATGATGGCACCCAAGGCCACCATGAGCTAGTGGTCACTGCCTACCAGTTCTTTAGCCTCATGTCCTCTCCCTAGCCTCCCCTCACCCCCAGCCATTCCAAGCCTCCAGCATTTCCCAGAAGACATTTCCTGCCTCTAGGCCTTCCCTTCACATCATTCCCTCTGCTAGCATGTTCTTTTTGACTTGTTCTTCTGAATTCAACTGTGAATCCCTTTATTTTGAGAAGAGTTTTCTGATGCCTTTTGGAGAACCTTTCTGCTCCCACAATTCCCTGGGTGAACCTCTAGTACAGCTGTGCCAGCTGTTAATTGTCTTTTCCTAGCACTACACTGTAAATATTTTGACGAAGATTATGTTTTATTTGGCTTTGCATCCTTAATGTCTGAATAGAGTAGATGTTCAACACATTTGCTGAATCAATAAATTTAATTAAAAACTGATTGGTGGGACCACACCTACAGTGCATTTTACAAGGGTACATGTTGAATCTACTAAGGGTAGAATATAAATATCTTAACACAATGAGAAAATGCAGTGAAGGCTATGTTAACTAGTTTGATGAAAGTATTTCAAATTAGCACATTGTACCCCACAATGGCATTAATGTACACAGCTGTGATTTAATTAAAAAACCCTACACATATATTTTTGGTCCTACACCTGTGTTTAAACAAATATATTTCAAACAAAATTCTTTCTCAATACTCTTGGATCACTTTAGACCACTCTGTTTTCCTCCCCGAGAGATCTTCACAAACATTGGCACCAAATAGCACTTCTTTTAGATGACTCTCTTAAAAATACAGCATAACTTTTTGAAGCACCTGAGTTGACCTCTCTTGACATTCATGCTTTCTTTCATTATCAGAATCAAAATGCAAATACCCTACACATGGTTGGATGAGTCTTCAACATTGGTAAAACTCCGCCCTTGAATATCATTGCTCAATTATGTTAACACCTGAGCATGGATTATTAATTATTCTTTCCCATTCTCTTTAATAGGTTTTCTTCCCCTGTGAACATGTTTCAGTCTTCAACAGCTCTTTCAAAGCATCATTATTAAGGCTACTTATAATGACTTTCCTTTGCCACATTTTGCCTTGTCTCCACTGTTTTTTTTTTTTTTTTTTTTTAGAGACAGAGTCTCAATTTAACACCCTCGGTAGAATGCTGTGGTGTCACAGCTTAAAGCAACCTCTAACTCCTGGGCTTAGGCGATTCTCTTGCCTCAGCCTCCTGAGTAGCTGGGACTACAGGCACCCACCACAACACCCAGCTATTTTTTTGTTGCAGTTTGGCCAGGGCTGGGTTTGAACCCACCACCCTCAGTATATAGGCCTGGCCCCCTACCCACTGAGCCACAGGCACCATCTCTTGTCTCCATTTTGCTTCCAGTAGACTCTACTTTAGTATTTCTCAAACCTACGTACAGGGCATCAGAATCTGCTGGAGGGCTTGTGAAATCACACTTTGCTGGGCTCCAACCCCAGAGTTTGTGAATCCCTAGGTTTGGAATGGGATCTAGAATTTGCAGGTCTTAATAGGTTCCCAGGTGATGCTGGTACTGCTGCTCTGGGACCATACTTTGAGGCTCACTGCTCTTCTAACCTGCTTACCACTGTTTGCTGATTTTCACAGCTGTAGCCACTTAATTCACACCTGTTGATTCTGTCTCCCCGTGCTCTGGAACTAGTCTGTGCTGGGAAGGTCCATAAGGTCTTTAGTTGGTGCAGTAACACAGAACTTTACTACTTATTCAGTATGGGTCATAGATACGGGCCTTTGCTCAGTTTTCCAGCTTCCACGTTTTACCCCTTCTTAGATTCTTGCTGAAGATCAGCAGGTAAGTTCACTTCCTACACTTGGATATCTCCCTACTTGCCTAGCTCTCCATCAGCGGCCCTGTGCTTCCCTGCACATTCCTTGTTTGCCTGTGCTGATTTCTTACCGTTGCTTGCTGTGAAGACTTTGAGGTTTGCTTGCTCTGTGCCCGTGAGTCTGTCTGGTCTCCCAGGCCTGGTTAATTCTTGTGTGGGATTCTTCCAATGCTAACTGGGCTTGACTTCACCAAGTACCTCAGGCTACCTTGTTCTCTGCTATTCAAACATTGATTTCTTTGTTCAGTTGACCAACTTTGTTGCTGTTTCTGTGACCACTGCTGGTTCTTCCCTTTTTGACTTCTACATATGTCTCTAGAGTCTTCAACCTCAGCCTTCATCTCCTTCAGGCTGTAACACTCAGTGCTAGCATGTTTCTTATGTGAATAATGACTTTCCTGGCAAGATCATACAACTCTGTTGAAAGGTTCTAGTTGGTGTCTACATATATGTCTTGTGTCAAAGTAAGTTACAAATTATATTCTTTTTTAAACTGCTGTCAATGATATCTACGGGTTTGCTACTCAAAGTATAGTCTGGGGATCGGCACGTTAGGGAAGCTGTATGCAGTGCCTTAGGCTCCACTTTGGACTTGCTGAACTAGAATCCACATTCATTTTAACAAGATAACATGTGACTTGTATTCAAATTGGAAATAACAGATCTATGGCATATCTCCTACAGGATGAACTGCTAACCATCTAAGACTAAACATTTATCTAGCCTTATATTTCCATATAGGGCTATATAAATAGCCACACTTATAAGGGCTAAAATTATGAAAATTATACTTATTAGCCTAATCTGGTAATGTACATAAAAATTCCCACTAAATTCCTAGTGCACTAGGAAAAATACCTGGAACCATTTTAATTGCTGATTATCTGCAGAGAGATCCAATTTAGTCCCCCTATTTACAGATGAGGAAGATTGACTAAGGCTGAAAGTCAGAGGTGAGTCTCACCCCTGCTCTTAAATTTCCTGAAATTCTCGAATAGGTCCCTCACATTCAGTAACTCAACTGAAAGCGAAAGTTAATCTGTTTTTGAACAGAACTCCCACAGTTGAAGATTTAAGCCTGAAAGTAGGTTGGAAGTATTCAGGTTTTTTTTTTTTTTTTTACAATCAATTCTTAGAAGTATAACATCTTTTTTTCATGAGCAGGCTCTTCCTAGATGGAAACTACTTTGTCAGAAACCTGCTTTTGTGAGAACCTTATTCCGATGGGAAAAGACCAGATGCCACCAAAGACCAGGTGGGGGTCTTTCGGGTGTCTCTTGGAGTCCTATGCGTGTGCTGTAGAGACATGTTTGGTTCTGCTTATCATTCTCAAGTTTTTTGCATGAGAATCCCCTGGAGGGCTTGTTAAAGTGGACCTTTAGTTTCTGGGAATCTGGGATAGGACCTGAGAATTTACATTTGCAGTCATTTCCCAGGTGAATTGATGGCTGGGGTCTGTGGACATACTCAGTATGAGTAGCATAGCAGTGGGCTGCTTCCAACATATCCTTCTCTACGTTCTGATTATCCTCTACCTTCCTGTGGCGTTCTCCATTTGCCAGTCAAAATTGGTCTTTTTTCCCACCTCCTCAGCATCTAAGGCAGCGGTTCTCAGCCTGTGGGTCACGACCCCTTTGGGGGTTGAACAACCCTTTCACAGGAGTCGCCTAAGACCATCCTCCATATCAGATATTTACATTATGATTCATAACAATAGCAACATTACAGTTATGAAGTAGCAACGAAAATAATTTTATGGTTGAGGGTCGCTACAACATGAGGAACTGTATTAAAGGGTCACAGCATTAGGGAGGCTGAGAACCACTGTCTAAGGCAAGGGAAGAAATGGCCAAGGTGACCCTCCTGTCAGCCTAGCGTGGATTTATCTCTTTCTCTGAAGGTGTTGTGGTTTGGATGCCTTTCTGACTAGGCAATTTTGATCATGGAAAATGAAAAGGATTTCTTTATGCCAGAACTTCTGAGCCTCTCTTTTGAATATCCTGGAGGCCGAGTGAAAACATCAATAGACAACCCGATAAGCAGATGCTTCCTTGATTTGTTGCTCTCTTCTCAAATTCTTTTGTTAGAATCCAAAGTAGAAAATAAAAACAAAAGTGACAAATGTCAATCTCCAGTCTTGCAAATTTTCTTCCAGCTGGCTTCTTCGCCTTGCTAGACAGCCTGTTCTCCTTCGAGAACTCAGTGGCAGGGTACGACTAAAGGCTGCTGAATTTTCCATGGCGAGGTAAATGCTCTCTGTAAGTCTAAGGTACAAGCCCTCAGAGTGGTCACCCTAGAGACTCCTAATAATTTGTTTTGGGAAATTTCTCATAGCCTCTTGGTCCTCAGAGGAATAGATTCCCAAGGCAAAATACCAGGCCCTAGACCTGGCACAGGTTGGAATAGCTGTGTGACTTTGCATGTTTTTTCCTTTCTGGCTTTTCTTTTCTTTCTTTCTCCTCTCCCCCACCCCCTGCCGACGTTGAGGGTCTAATCCTGGTCCTGGGAATTAGACTTCTTGTCCTAACCAGACATGTTCGGAGAATGGGATTCAGAGTGATCTGCTTACTGGCAATGTTGTAAATCTCCATCACAGGTGTGGTCTGGGCTCATTGTCATGGTCGGAAATAAGACAGAACCTATTCAGGGCTAAGAGGCTGCTTGTATGGGAGAAACAGAAAAGCTGAGGTCCTGTCTGCCTAGGATGGGGGCTGGCTAATTCAAATTCCTCCAGTGGCCAAAGGAGTTACATAAATAAGAGTGGTTGGCCTGGAGTAGTGACAGAGGAGTGAGGACTGTGGTGAATGGGAGACAGCAGCTAAGGAGACCCGGAACCGTGGTACATGTAAGAACATAGCCTAAAGCTGCAAGATCCCAATTTCTGAGTTTAAGAGAAAAACAGAGCTCTAGGGAATTTCTCTGCCTCCTCCTCTCCCTCACCCCAATGTGAGATAACAAACTGTTTGAAAAGTTTTCAAATGTTTTAAATTCCTCTTTAGACTGAATTTGAAAAGCCCTATTTTTGATTCCTAGACTATAACAAATTGAACAAGGAACTAAAAATTCAGCTTATTGGCTATTGATAACCATTTATCAATATGGATCTGTCTTGTTTCAAAGGCTCTTGATCCAATGCTCCAGTTTGGGTTTACTTCTGTCTTCAGCAACAGATAATGATTCAACAACAGATATTTTAATGTTCACTAAAATAGAACTTAGGGTTCTATTCCAAGTTTGGTGCAGAAATGGATGTAGATGTGTGTATTCTATATTGGGTTCTGTCCTGTTCTCCTTTATTTTTTCTTCTTTAACAATTTAAAATTAAAGAACTTAAGAATATTAGGAACACGTCAATACAGATTCATGTTGTTTCCAATTTGAGCATAGAGAAATGGAGAGTGAACACCACTACTTGAAGAACAAACAGTAAGTCTAATGAACTGCTGTGATTCTAAGTTTTTGACATGGCTATTTTTTCTCCAGAGATAATGTTGAATCATTCTTCCACAACACTTAAAGAAAAAGGTAAGAAGTCCGGGCACGATGGCTCCCACCTGTAATCCTAGCACTCTGGGATGTTGAGGCTGGATTGGGGGTGAGAGGGTCGCTTGAGCTGAGGAATTCCAGACCAGCCTGAGGAAAAAGGAGACGTCATCTCATACTAAAAATAGAAAAATCAGCCAGGTGGTGTTATAGTGAGCACCTACAGTCAGGAGGCTGAGGCAGGAGCATTGCTTGAGCCCAGGAGTTTGAGGTTGCTGTGAGCTATGACACCATAGCACTCTAGCCTGGAGCAACAAAATGAGATTCTGTCTAAAAAAAAAAAAAAAGCAGAAGGGGTCAGAATGAGGCAGAAGACAAACTTCTCTATCCCCCTTCTACTCTTTTGCTGCTGCTTTTGTTCCCCTGAAGAGGGAAGCAGGTAAATAAGAAGACACACACAAATGTGCAAATACTTCCATAATGTGGAAATCTCTAGATTACGCAACAAAAGCATATTAAAGCCAAAAATATCCTCATAAATTTTTAGCTCAAGGTTTGAAGACTCCCTTGCTTATTGACTCTGACACCCAAAACAACACATGTCCATGTACACAGGTCATATGATAATTTTTTCTTCAATCAGTGGCCAACAACTTCATGTCTAAAGTTTTTCAACAGAATCCATTCTTACGATCTGGATGGTTTTGTGTTTTCTGAGGATTGTACACTTAACAAAGTTTAGGGAAGTTTCTAAGAAATAAAATCCTCACCAAAATATTGATACCTGACTACTTCAGGCTGGGAGGGGCTGGGACTGTAAGTTTAGAAGCGCTTTAAGCCCTTACCCAGGCAGAATCACCACCTGGCTGGAACAACTTGGGTCTGTATGTTCTGGCTCTGTCTTTCCACCATATACCCTGGCTGTTTGGGGATCTGTTGTGTTGCTCAGCTGACAGCTTCTGGTGAGTTTGAGCCTGCTTTGTTATAGAATACTATGTAACTATGTGTGATAGCTATACCCCTCCCCATAGGCATCCTGAGACAACCACTAGGTGTTTCGTAACATTTATCATCTTCCTTAGACTTCTGCGCTACTGTGTGTCTGCATTTTGATATTAGATTCCCCTTATTCACAAAACTCAGACACTAAGTAACTAGCAATACTTTCTCCAAGATGGTATGCTTTTATCTTATGACAATGCCCCCTATGATTGTCAGAACCCATGATTCTTATCTGAAAATTATTTTGGTTCCAAGGACTTTTTAAGTAAAGTCTTTTCTTTCTTTCTTTTTTTTTTTTTTGAGACGGAGCCTCAAGCTATCCCCCTGGGTAGAGTGCCATGGCATCACGCTCACAGCAACCTCCAACTCCTGGGCTCAAGCGAGTCTCCTGCCTCAGCCTCCCAAGTAGCTGG
>CAUYTI010011260.1:0-16107 GCA_963575145.1 Galago senegalensis
CCACATCAGTACTTTTCTTTTTTTTTTTTTTTTTTTGATACAGAGCCTCAAGCTGTCCCCCTGGGTAGAGTGCCATGGCATTACAGCTCACAGCAACCTCCAACTCCTGGGCTCAAGCCAGTCTCTTGACTCCGCCTCCCAAGTAGCTGGGACCACAGGCACCCACCACAATGCCCGGCTATTTTTTGGTTGCAGCCGTCATTGTTGTTTGGCGGGTCTGGGCTGGGGATTCGAACCCGCCACCTTAGATGTACGTGGCTGGCGCCTTAGCCTGTTGAGCTATAGGCGCTGAGCCCATCAGTACTTTTAATGTCATATAAGAAGTAAGAAGACAACCATAAAGAAGATGTGGCCCCCATTTTCACAAACAACACAATGTATCACAGTAAACCAAGTTTCTATTCCACCATTAGGTGTGGTTCTCCCATTACTTCACTTTGTGATGGATCATTAAGAATATCTTCAAGTCCAATAGTCTCATTGTTACCTCTCAAAATATCCAGTGAAAGGTTTGAACTTGAAAGAAATGGAAGACTCTGAAACTGCTGCACTGCCTTGAATTCCATCTGCAGTTTTAATGGAGCTATATATAGTGTGTAAATGTGTACTCATCTTTCTTAGATAAATGATAGCGCAGGATGTTTCTCAGTGTGGAAAAATTCATATTATCTTGGTTGAGTTGGAAATTTTTTTCTGATAATTCAAGAGGATGACTAGGCAAAAGTTCATTTTTCACACAAGAAAAACTGGGGAAAAAAATTAAAAGGGCAATTAAGTATCACTCAATACCCACAGCTCAAAATCATATCTATTAAGGGTTGACTATAATAGAATGGCATGAGAGAGGCTTTTGGTTCTGTATTCTCACTGTGGTAATAGTTCTAGGAATTGATATATGTGTTATATATATCTACCAAAAAGAAAAAAAGTCAAATGCCTTATATGATAATTGTTCAAGAACACATCTATCATGGTGGTGGTCAAGACTCTAACTGCTAGGGTTTGGGAACTTTCCAAAACCTGGTGCTAAATGATGCCCTAAACGTAGAGAAATTTAATAAACATATGTTTGTTACTATTACTCTGATGAGATGTTTCCAGCACTACATAAAATATTTAAGTCTTTTCCCTTCAGGTCTAACACATGCTTTATTTATCTTGTGTTTAGTAAATGGCAGCATTTACTAAACACCTCCATGTGGAAGAATAATTAGGTGATGCACAGGTAGAACCATGCCACCGGTCTTCATGACCATCTTACAAACCTTGATTTAAAGCTAAAAAAAACTCTCGGAAGTCCTGCCACAATCATTTATTGAATTTTGTCTTTGTACAAAATAGTATCCAAGAAATGGGACTTGAAAATTGTCCTGCTTATGACAATCTTAGAGTTCAATCAGAAATAAAAAGGAACATTTAATATGGAAAAAAAAAATCAACAGGACTTAGTTACTGCCTAGCTAATGAATCTGATTATACTACAAATCAAATTACATTGCCAATTCAATGGGCTACATATTGCATCTTTTACTGTAAAAGTGAAAGATTACGTCTGCCATTCTGTTGTAATAATACTCTAAAACTAGATATGAGGTTGGACAATTAAGTTCGCTAACTCCCCCTAGAAAAAGTGCTACAGCAAAGATGGCAGGAAAAATATACCAGTGATACTCACTGATCACCTTCAAGGTGATCCCCTCGGGAAGCTATTCACTGATGCCAGTGCCTAGTCCACGCATCAAAGCAATTTTGGAACTCTTTGGAATGGCTATAAGAGTTGTTGTCATAAGAGGTCTGACAAGTTTGTAAACTTGTCCTAGAAAAAGTGCTGCATACCTCATTGCTGAATATCACTACAGTCATGAGATGGCCAAACGGAGTACTTTGAAGGTGATCATAGTGATATCCACCAATGAGGCATGGAGTATTTTTCTAGTATGAGTTCACAAACTTAATTGTCTAACCTCATATAAGGCCTTTTCTTTGACACGATGATGGGGACCTGTTGCTGTCTATGGAAAACATACCTTGCTCTGCAAACCTACATCTTGTTCCTTCTCTGTGAACCTATATTTCTTTTCCTCAACAAACTATTTCACACTTGTCTTAAATACTAAAAAATAATAAAATTAGATACATGTGTAAAATTAAAAAATTCAAGATATGGAATGCTTATTGGGGAAAGACATTCTTATAAAACCACAGAAAGGGGCATAAACCGTGTGCTAAAGCTAGAAGAGAAATACAGCAGTAAACACGGAATGCTTCCACTGTCAGATAGTGTTCTAAATATTTTTTAGGTATTAGCTTATTACTCTCTAAAATAAGATATATACTATTATTGGCCCTATTTTAAAAATAAAGACAGGGAGACATAGAGCAATTAAGTCACTTGCCCAAAGGCACACATCTAGTAAATAGCATAGTCTGGATCCAAATCCAGGCAGTCTGGGTCCAGAGTCCATCCTCTTAATTGCTATGCTCTAGTGCTTCCCTCCCAAAAGTGAATTACTCCAATAGCTAATAAGATAAGGAGGTAAATGGCTCTCTAAATTATCAGTAGCAAAAACAAGTAATACTACTACTAATAATACCTATCAAATCATGCTAATGAGGACCATTTCTTAGGAGAATGCCCTACTTTGGAAACCTACTACTCTGAGATTCTTCTTCTACTACAGAAAACATTTACAGCTCTTTTCCTCCCACTTCCCACCCAATCTAAGGTATATTACTTCCATCATCACCCAAATTAAATATACATTTATAGTCTTGTGAAGAATATAGTAAAAAATAATTCACAGAAACATTTTATTATAACAAAGTTGAAATCACAACTCCTGCATATACCCTTTCCGAAGAAGATCATGACTTTCAAAAGGTCCACTTGCTGAAAGTTCAGTAACTGGAATACTGTCCTTTAGCTGTGATCCAAGTCCTCTGGCATTCTACAACACAAATAAAAAATAATATTAAATACCAAAATATTTAAACATCCCCTCAACACCTATGTCAACAATACTGTTTAGAAGAGAGAAAAGATAAGGTCTCTCCCTCAAAGACCCGACACACAACCAGCAATTCTCAACCTGTGGGTCACAGGAACCGTATTAAAGGATCGCATCATTAGGAAGGATGAGAGCCACTGCACTAGACGATTATAATGGGCCTTAAGCATTATGATAGAAGAACATAAAGTGATACAAAGAGTAACACCAAAGTTGGGAGTGGGAAGGATTCCCAAGCTGATCTCTGGGTTTTTGGCGATGTTTGGTTTTTTTGAGACAGGGTCTCACTGTCACTCAGGCTGGAACGCAGGTGCATGATCACAGCTCCTGGAAGCATGAGCTCCTGGGCTCAAGTGATTCTCCCACCTCAGCCTCCCAAGTAGCTGGGACCACAGGTGTATATCACCACACCTGGCTAATTAAAAATTTTTTTTGTAGACACAGGGTCTCACTACGTCACCAGGCTGGACTTGAACTCCTGGCCTTATTAGTTATAAGTAGTTTGAGATGACTGGCTAAATACATGTATCCGTAGGTATTAGTAAAGACTAGCAAAATAGAAAAATAAAGTCTTACATACAAAGAAATCTGGGTTTTATTCTAAAATTGATAGAGCCTCTGAAGGAATAGGGTAAGATGAGATTTGCTTTCACTGGAAAGATCTCTCCCTTAGGTTGGGAAGTTTAGTTTAACATAAGATCAACCAGGCAGACAGAATTCTAGGGAATACCGTTTTTAAGGATGAGGAAGAACAAAGAAATATGGTTAAGAACAGACAAGACAGCTAGAAAAAAGTGCCCACAGAAGCTAGGAAAAAAGGGAATTCAGAAAATATTTAGTTTCTTTCTTTTCTATCCTTACATTAGAGACAAAGTCTTGCTATGTTGCCCAGACTCCATTTGAACTAGTAGGTTCAAGCAATCCTCCTGCCTTGGTCTTCCAAGTATCCGGAATTACAGCCATACCCCACTGACCCTGGTGTTTGGGTTTTTGTTGATTTGGGTTTTTTTTTTTCTCCAGACAGAATCTTACTATGTGCAACCTCAAACTCTTGGCCTTAAGTGATTCTCTTGCCTTAGACCCCAAGTAGCTGGGACTGTAGTAGATACCCCCCAACAATGCTCAGCTATTTTTTTGTTACAGTTGCATTGTAGTTTTAGCTGGCCCAGACTGGATTCGAACCTGTCAGCCTGGGTGTTGGAGGCCGGCGCCCTACCCACTGAGCTACAGGCACCACCCAAAAGTGTATGGTTTTTATAAAAGGAGGGCGTTACCTATAAAAACAAAATTTATCTAATCAGAATAGTATAAAACAAAACAAACCAAAAAGAAGGAACAGTGCATTTGGTATGGATGTATTGTCAACCTAAACATTTATATGCTATGAAATATGCAATCACCAAATACTTGTTAGGCACCAATTATGTGTCAGGTACAGTCTAAATGAAGATACACGTCTACCTCCCAGAGTTACATCTCATGAAGATAAATTAAACAAGCCATAAACTAGTAAGTAGTACAACAGATAAACACAAGATGCTGACTTTAAATCACTTGCTGTTCAAGTGCAAATATCCCTATAATTCCACAGAAAACAGTTATAGGTAGTTACTCTTAGAGAAACCATTCTGAGAAACCAAAATAGTTTGATTTACTGATTTCTAAATGTACTGGTACATTTTATTTCATCAGGTACTTTCTCTTGACTGAGGGTTCTTCACTCTGCAGTGCTAGCCCAGACTCTCACACATGGGTAACTTGGACAGCTTTCTAATGGGGCTTGCTGCCTTAGACTCACCCATTGTCCAATTCTGCGCATTCAGGTTTTCTGAAAACACACAAACCCACCCCCCCAAAACTGCTATAAAATCTTTCATTGGTTCATCAATGTCTGAAGAATAAGGTCCAGAGCAGAACTCAAAGACCTGTCAGCAAACCATACCACCTCTTTGGCCCTATTTACTCATCTGTATCAGGTAGTTGAACTCCCTCCAGAACTATAGATGCTACTTAACTTATGACAAGGTTACTTCCCAATACACCTATGATAAACTGAATATAAGAAGCTGAAAATTATTTAATATACCTAACCTACTGAACATCAGAGTGTAGCCTAGCCTTCCTTAACAGAGCTCAGAACACTTACATAAGCCTAGAATTAGGCAAAACCATCTAATAAAAAATTGAGTATCTCATGTAACTTATTGAATGCTGCACTGAAAATGAAAGAATGGTTCTATGGTTACTAAAAGTATAGTTTCTACTGAATGCACATCACTTTTGCAATATTACAAAGGCAAGAAAAATAGTTAAGTTGAACCACTGTAAATTGGGGACCCTCTGTAGAGCTGTATGATTGTAGCTTTCCAAATGTGCCTTTTGCTACTTTCCTACATGTACATTCTCCTCCTGCCAGACCCATTTATTGTAAAGTGACAGAAAAAGTTTCTTCTCTGCACAAAGAAGAGGGGAATTCGGATTTCTGGGTTTTATTGCTGCAGTCATTTTTCCAATGTCCTTCTGTAAAATATCAGGGCCAGTACTTTAATGTTTCTAATAAAGTACAGAAGAAAACAAGTCTATGAAAATCTAATTACCAGTTACACTTGAGAGTGTTTATAAAACTTTTTTACAACAAGTAGTATTTACCAACAGAAGCTTTCTAGATTTATATGATGGCTTACCAGCATTAACCCATACCAGAAACGGTGGCAACAGTAACTCAGGAGTCTTTCCAAGTATCACAACTTTTTAATTAAAGGAAAGAGAAGAAGGGTGTAGAAGAGAGGGGAGAGATGCAATAACAAAACTGACAAACTGGGGAAAGCAGGCAGCTGTTATGACTGTTTTCTAACCTAAGACACCAGACACTATAAACTCTCAAACCCGTTTGTAAAGTTTGGCTATATAAATGCGACCTACAGTTGTGGGTTGATTATCATGCATTCTGGAGGGGAGAGGTGAAGTTAAGAGGGCTCTCATTTCCCAGAGGTTACCCTTCGGGGAAAGGGTCTGCACTGCCGCCGCACAGAACGCTGCACTTTCGGGTTTTCCTTTCCAGCTCTGAGCCAACAAAGGGGAAGGCCCCGAGCTTCTGGGGGGACCTGGGATGAAAGAGCGCAAACTGAGAGAGAGGGGGACAATCAGGATGCAGCCGAATCGCTGCTTGAGGGACCAGTGCGGTATCGGGCCCCGGCTACAGTCGCGACGCCCCCCCCACTCCAACCCGGTGACTCGACAGATTATGGCGCCCGAGGCCGGCTTCACGCCCAGGCCGCCGCCGTCGCCGCCGTTACCCGGGAAGGGCTGGCAGGCGGCGGCCCGCTCCTGCCGCGCCACGCTCTCGAGCCCGCCTGCAACTCGGGTCGCCAGGGAACTCACCATCTTCACGGGTTCTGCGAACAGTCTCTCAGCCCCGTTACCGACAGTCGACCCCGCCGCTTACTTCCGTTTCCGGGGGCCGCCCGCCACATCCGCCGGAAGTGCGTCCGTCCGGGGCAGGAAGGAAGGAGGCCGAAGGGAGCCCGGAGGGAGCCGCGCGGGACGGAGGCTCCCACGCCTGCCATCCCGAAGGACCGCGGGCCAAGGGCGGAGTGAGGGTGTGGGCTGGGAGGAGGGTGGGGTAGGGACGGGACGTGCCGGAGGGGAGGGAAGATGCGAACTCCACTTTTAAAATAAACATTACGGTTTGTGCTACATGTTAAGCTGTGCATTGTGCTTTTATAGATATGTCGCCTTATTTAACCCAAAACCGCTCTGTGGGAGGTATTACGTTTTACAAAAGGGTAAAACGAGGCCTAGAGGTTTGAATGACTTGCCTAAGATTGTTTAGCTAGGACGGCAATAGTGGAACATAAGGCTTCTGTCTGGTTATGTTTATATTTTAAAATATAAAAATATATTGTATGTCGAAAGCCTGCTATGGACAGATCCCTGGGCAGGGGTGAAGAAAACAAACGAGGCCTAGAGGTTTGAATGACTTGCCTAAGATTGTTTAGCTAAGAAGGCAATAGTGGAACATAAGGCTTCTGTCTGGTTATGTTTATATTTTAAAATATAAAAATATATTGTATATACTGTATGTCGAAAGCCTGCTATGGGCAGAACCCTGGGCAGAGGTGAAGAAAACAAAAAAGGTGACCAGGCTGGCATGGTTCCTCGACGGGGGTACTCCAGGGGTTGGGAGTATAGTGAGTGATATATACTGGACTCATAAAATTGTATATCAGTACAATTCTCAGTGCTTCACATGTACTATCTCTACTCTTTACATAATCTCATGAGATAGTACTACTGCTACCCCAATTTTATGGATGAGGAAGCCAAGACAAAGAGGTTAAATATGCCCAGAGATGCAAGTTTGAGTCCATTTTCCAATGTCCTGACGCTATACTGTATTGCCTTCCAAATACAATATGATAAAATGGCCTTATGTTTTGCCACCATATAATGTACACAACTAAAGGAATCCTTGAGCTGTTAGCCAAAGAATAAGAGGAAACTAATTTGGGGTAGTAAGATATGTTAAAGAACATTACTAGCAGATCTGTTTGTACAGAAAGCAAACTGGGTGCCTGAGCAACAGGCCTTTTTCTACAAAAAGAGAAATAAAAAACCTAGCCAGGACTGGTCATGTGCATCTGTAGTCCCAGCTACTTGGCAAGCTGAGGCAGGAAGATTGCTTGAGCCCAGGAGTTTGAGGTTGTATTGAACTATGATTAAGCCACTGTACTGTATTCTAGGCAACAGAGCAAGAGAAACCTGTATGTATTAGCCTCTATTCAGAAAGTCAAGTAGGGAGTAGTGTGAGATGATAGGGGCAACTTTTTTATATAGCCTTTGTAGACCAGATTAAGGAAGCTTTTTCTTTAGAAAGCCATGGAAGAATTTTAGGGAGAGAAATATTAAGTTATATATGTACATCCACAGCCATGGTTATACAACTCTGAAGTTCTGGAATGATCCAGTTATTAAATATTTCATAATGCTATCGTTATGTGTCTTCTGGTCTTTTAAAATATCCTTCCATGTTTACCTTGTTTTGAGCTTGAGTGTTTTATTTGCATCTATTTCTTTTCAATCAGTTCCACCTAAGGAGAAATTTTTTAATTACAACTTCTTTTTTTTTTTTCAGTCTCACTTTGTCACCCCAGGTAGAGTGCCATGGCATCATAGCTCACTGCAGCCTCAAACTCTTGGGCTCAAGTGATCCTCTTGCCTCAGTCTCTCAGGTACCTGGGACTATAGGTGCCCAGCACAACACCTGGCTATTTTTAAAGATGGAGTCTCCCTCTAGCTCAGGCTGTCTTGAACTCTTGAGCTCTGGCAATCCACCCATGTTGGCCTCCCAGAAGGCTAGGATTACAGGCTTGAGCCACCACAACCAGCCAGTTGGCAACTGTTTCTTAAAAAAAAAAGAAAGAAAGAAAATTTAGCTAGGCTTGGTGGCTCACACCTGTAATCCCAGCACTCTGGGAAGCTGAGGCTGGTGGATTGCCTGAACTCTTAGGTTTGAGACCTGCCTGAGCCAGAGTGAGACCTTATCTCTAAAAATAGCCAGGCTTGTGGCAGGCGCCTGTAGTCCCAGCTACTCTGGATGCTCAGGCAAGAGAATCACTTGAGCCTAAGTGTCTGAGCTATGACACCATGGCACTTTACCGGGGGCTACAAAGTGAGACACTGTCTCAAAAAAAAAAAATCATTTTAATGTTTGTTGATCGTTCACAATTCATTCAGTGAATAATTTGTTGAGCATATGCTTGATGCTTGGGGTGACCAGACATCCCGCTTTTGGCAGGACAGTCCTGATTTTTAACAATTTGTCCCGCAGCCCGTGGTGTTTTTAAAAGTCCCAATTTTTGGAAAGAATGCATGAACAGGCAGGAGAACAGTAAGGGAATATACGGTTTTCAGCTGCTGTGTGGTTATTTCACCAGGATATGAGTTTTATATTATTTTTGTTAATTTTATAATGTTAAACTGTCAAAATAACAAATAATTGTTGAGAAGTGATTATCGAGAACTGCTTATCAAAGTTTGCATTGTTGTCAGGCCCCGCCCCTCATCAATGGTGTCCCACTTTACCAATGTTAAAATCTGGTCACCTTACTGATGCTAGATTCTAGATTCTAGAGCTATTGGCAAGAAAAGGGCATTTCTCTATACATGGATGCTTACATTTTCCTGGGGGATTAGATTCATAAACAGATATTTTAAATGGAATGTGGAAATGTTTGATAGAGAAAGGAGCTGGACCAGAAAGTAGTTAGTAACAGGGAAAAACAACATTTGAGGAAGTGGGAAAGCCAGTGGTTTGCAAAACCTTATGCTGTAATCTGAGTAATGGAGAACATTTCCCTGTGGTTGGAGTTCTGGGGGAGTGGGTGGAACCAAATGAAATGAGGTTGGGGCCAAAATGAAGGTTTGGCACTTTTTCTGGTAGGCAACACGAGATAATAGATATTTATTCACAAACGTTTGATTTAAATATATATATATATACACATATATATATTTATTATTCTGGACTGGGCACAGTGGCTCATGCCTGTAATCCTAGATTTTGGGAGGCTGAGATGGGAGAATCTTTTGAGCTCAGGAGTGGGAGACAAGCCTAGGCAATAGCAAGACCCCGTCTCTACAAAAGATAAAACTAACCAAGCATGGTGGTACGCACCTGTAGTCCTAGCTACTTAGGAGGTTGACACAGGAGGATCTCATGAGCCCAAGAGTTTGAGGTTGCTGTAATGACTCTGCTACATGTTAGTCTGGGCAACACGGCCAGACCCTGTCTTGGGGGGAAAAATTATTCTGGTCCAGCTTAAGTGATAGGCTGAGACTGGGAGAAAGTAGGAACCAGGATCCCATTTAAACTATTGCAGTAGTCACAGCCAGAGATGGTAAAGCTGAAAATTAAGGTTATGTAGCATATTTGGAAGGCTTTGCAGATGAGAAAAAGGATGAACCTGAGAAATACTAGAAAGATAGGGAGAAGAGCCTGCTTTGGAGACAGTGATGCATTAGAATCTGAATGGCAAGAAAGTACTGAGAGGTTAGAAAGTAGTTCAACAGTAGCTAAAAGGGGATTATGAAGTCCCCAAAGTAGACCTTTGATAGCCAATGTGAAAGCAATTGTTTTAGTAACTTAAACAAGCAGACAAATTCCTCTTATTTAGAACAGTCTGCCCAGGTCATATTCCATTTTGAAAGGTTTGTTACAGCATCAACTAATAAAGGGCACTTTTAAGTATGTTGAATAGTTGAAAGAAATAGATTGGATCCTAGAACGATTAACATATTTGCTTAAACTTTATGTTATATAGCACAGAGGCTGGAATATGAATAATCCACTCTATGTGGCAGCGCCCGTAGCTCAGTGGGTAGGGCACCATCCACATACACTGAGGCTAGTGAGTTTGAATCCCACCTGGACCAGCAAAAACAACAATGTCAACTGCAACAAAAAATAGCCAGGTGTTGTGGCAAGAGCCTGTAGTCCCAGCTACTTGAGAGGCGGAGGCAAGAGAATTGCTTAAGCCCAAGAGTTTGAGGTTGGTGTGAGCTATGATGCCACAGCACTCTACCCAGGGTGAAAGCATGAGACTCTGTCTCAAAAATAATACTAATAATCCACTCTATGTCAAACCCTGGGCTTAGTTCTTTACATACATTGTTTCAGTTTTCTTGTAAGGTAGGCACCACTATTATCCACATTGCACAGAAGAAACTGAGGTTTGTGTGCATTGGATGGAAACAAACAACCTATTTTGTTTTCCTTTTTGTTTTCTTCTTTGATTTTATTCTGAATCCAGGCTGATGATCTATCTAGGCCAACTGAGCACAAGTCCAGCTTCATTCCCAACATGTGGCAAGAAGCTTCTATCCCATTTCTTACCTTTCATTGTCTGCTGTTTGGGTCGCATTCCTGCACTTGATTTTGTCAAGTGAATTTGGTTCTCCTGACTTAATTTTCGTGCTCTCTAAAGACCTGGAATTACATTTCACTTTTGTTCTTTTTCGTTTTTTGCCTGAGTTATGTCCTGGGCACTCAAACCCTACCACCTGCTTGCTTGGTTATATACACCCTCCCTCTCCCCCCTTTTTAAAGAGGCTGGTTCTTGCCCTATCTCCAGGGTGAAGTGCAGTGGTGTGGTCATACCTCACCATGGCCTGGAACTTCGGGGCTCAAGCTATCCTCCCACTGCAGCCTCCCAACCCCAGGTGCACACTGCTATGCCCATTAATTTTTTTTTTTTTTTTTTTTTTTGGTAGAGGTGAATCTCACTTCTGTTGCTACATTGCCTTGGTCTTAAGTAATCCTCCCACCTTGGCCTCTTTAAGTGCTGGGATTACAGGCATGAGCCACCATGCCCAGCCAGTTAGACCCCTGTTAATGGCCATGTTGTTACTACAGCACAGTGCAGCCTTGCCTATTTCAGGAAAGCACTCAAAAAGATTTTACAATCTAGTGAGTGGGAAATGTCTCTTTAGAACTTGGGAGAAACTAGAAGAGGCATGGAAGAGCTGGGAGAGAAAGGTGGGGAAATGTCTCACAGCTAAGGAAGATAGAATGTCAAGAAAAAGGAATGACCGGTGATGTCAAGTATTACGATTACAGGGAAATCAATGGGGTTTGACAAATGCCATGACATCTGAGTGACCTTCTAGGGAGAAATTACAAGTGGGGGAGCAGAAACCAGATTGTTATGAACAATCAGGCAATGAAGGCAGCTAAGTTTTGTAGACCAATCTTTTCAGAAAGTTGTCAGATTCAAAAAAGAGAATCAGTGTTTTGTTGTGAGTGAAAGTTGGGTTTTGTTTTATTAGGCAGATGTTAGAAAGAGTTCGTGAAGAGGGCAAGAATGAAGATGCAGCAAGAAGGAACGATTGAGGTAACGACTTCCCAGATGCCCAGGGCAGGTGTGAAGGGGATGCAGTCACAGGCATGGAGTTGTTAAAACAGGGAAAATGTCGAAAACATGGTGAAGAAAAAGTCCGGATCTGTGGACGAGTGTTGTGGAAACTGGAATTCTGATCACCACTGTGAATAGTGATGGGGTCAAAGGGACTGGTGGTGGCTTTCTAAGAGCAGTAAAATTGAAAATCACCATGGAGAATGTGCTAGCAGATCAGTAAGATGAATTAAAAGAGCTGCTCAGAACCAGGAGGGCAGAAGGGAAGGTGAATGCCAATATTTTGTAATGAGCCAGACCAGTGCTTTTCAACTGGTGTGCCACTGCATACTGAGGTGCTATGAGAGGATCTTAGTGTGCTGCAAAATATTTTAAAGATCATTAATTAAATTATTTTCAAACGCAGTTCAAAGCACAGTAAGTATATTGTTTTATTTACTGTTTTTTTTTAATCAACATAATTTGAGTGTGCCATGGAAGTTTAACTATAGGTTCAAGTGTGCAGTAAGATAAAAAAAAAAAAGATTGAAACACACTAGGCTAGATCAACCCAGTTTCACTGTGCTCTGCAGCAATTCTCAGCAACACAGGGGAAGATGAAGAGGAATCATGAAGTGTAAGGAGGGCAGAGGTTGTGGGGAATGAGAGAGGCAAAGAAAGTGATGAGAAGGGAACACAGCACCTCCCAGAGCTCCAGCTGCCTGGGCTTCTAACATCCCTTCGTATTGAAAGCCTCAACTTGCTCATTGCTCTGGATTGCGAGCTCCTTGAGGGCAGCGACTGTGATTTATCTACTGTCTAATGCCCAAATGTTTGTTGAATGCATGTTGTTGAACATAGAAACTCCCTTCCTGGGTGCAGGTTGGTAATGAGACACGGTGAGATGGAGGTGAATGAAACAGCCAGGCAGGAGCTGAAGTCAGTTAGAAGAAATGGAAAAGCACGCTGAGTTGAAAAATGCCCATAGCGTTTTTCATCATCCTTGCAAAGCTGAGAAGGGTGGTGGAAAGCAGGGGTCATACATTTCAAAGACAGAATTGAGTGGTCATGGTTCGTGGGAGCAAGAGGCTGTGTTGACTCTGTCTTGCCCCATGATCCAGGGAAAGTGGGAGGAAGAGTCAATGCCACTGGACAAGCTT
The DNA here is from genome assembly GCA_963575145.1 of Galago senegalensis. Taxonomy (NCBI): domain Eukaryota; kingdom Metazoa; phylum Chordata; class Mammalia; order Primates; family Galagidae; genus Galago; species Galago senegalensis. The sequence continues at coordinate 13,060 of CAUYTI010011260.1, forward strand.
TGCAGGGGTCCTCAAACTTTTTAAACAGGGGGCCAGTTCACTATCCCTCAGACCGTTGGAGGGTCAGACTGTGGGCCACGGGACGCGTCACCTGATAAGCAGGACAGGCAGTGGCAAAACACCCGGCAGCCCGGATAAATGTCCTAGGCAGGCTGCATGTGGCCCATGGGCCATAGTTTGAGGACGCCTGCTTTAGAGGAAAGTGGACTTAAGAGAAAGCTAGCATTCAGAGAGGGCTACATGTGGAAAGAGAATTTGTTACAAAGAAAGAAATACCAGGAAGCCTATTTGCGTGTTCCAGGGGGCATAGTGAAAGGGTTAGTGCGGAGGAAGGAGAAGTAAGTGGTGGATTCGAGGGCCGGGTGGATAACGGCAGAGCAGAACTCATAGGGTAGACAAGTCATGGTCCTTTCTGCCTCCCGTGAAACTATGCCCACTTTACTAGAACTTCTAACGCCTGGTTGCACAGACTGATCTAGTTCCACGTTTATCTCTTCACTCCCTTAAACTCCTGAAGTGAAGGCTATGCCTTGACGTCTTTGTGTGGAAATAATAGAAAGTGCTTGATAAATGTTTCTTGAAAGAAGAGCGTGGGAATGAAAGGATGAATGGACAGTTGGACCTCATTGGCGAGACTGACTAGTCTGACTGAGAAACTGGTGATCTAAGAGAATGTATTTGGAGTTGTTTCCAGAAGCACACCCCTTGGCCCAGAGCCTGGTCCCCCAAGTCTACCCCCACCCCATCCATGCAAAGCTCAGTACTGTAAGCCAAGGCTCTAACTGCTTGTCTGGTTCCAATTATGTACATATATCCTTTCCCCTGGGCTAGACTCAACAAAAACTGGCGTCCCACCACAAAGTCTATAATCTGACACCCACTAACATCAAGAACCACAGATGTGTGTGTGATCAGTTGAGAAGTATTGATGCTCCACTGCACTCAGCCTTTCCCTCTTCTTGCTAGCTACCAGTCCTGTCAAGGCCTGCTTGGTCGTTTTTCTCTCCCAGTCTCTGAGGACAGTTCTTCTCAGCTGATTGGAGCTTTCTGAGCTTTGAAAGAAGAATCAGGGGATTTGAAGAGAGACTAGCTGTAGGGATCAGTAATATTGGTGTTCCTTTGGCGTTTAGGATAGGAGAAGCATGACAACTCCTTCACTGGAGAGACATGGAAGGGGAAATAATTTGTGTAAAAAGTTTAGAAAATTTTCTCCAAGGTACCTGATAATTAGAATGCTGTATGGTGCTGTAAATTTCAAAAATTATACTCTCCTTTAAGGTTGGGGGAGAGAGTTTTTGTGAGGGGGTGGTACAAATCTTAACTAATAAGAAATTTACTAGGTTTCAGAGGACCCGAAAAGGAGTTATAAATTGCAGATAATACATCCAAGCCCTCTGGCTGAGTACAGCCATAATCTTAGCAACTCTGGGAGTCTGAGGCAGGATGGTTACCTGCACAGGAGTTTGAGACCAGCCTGAACAACACCACTAAAAATTTGTTCAAAATCAGGAGGGTGTGATGGTATGCACCTGTAGTCCCAGCTACTCCAGAGGCTGAAGCAAGAGAATCATTTGAATCCAGGAGTTTGAAGCTGCAGTGATTTATGATCTTACCATTGTACTCCAGCCTGGGTGACAGAACAAGAGACCGTCTTAACAAAAAGAAAACAAGGCTCAATGCCCATAGCACAGTGGTTATGGCTCTGGCCACATGCACCGAGGCTGGGGGTTCAAACCCAGCCTGGGCCAGCTAAACAATAATGACAACTTCAACAAAAATATAGCCAGGTGTTGTGGCCGGCACCTGTAGTCCCAGCTACTTGGGAGGCTGAGGCAAGAGAATACCTTAAGCCCAAGAGTTTGAGATTGCTGTGAGCTGTGACACCATGGCACTCTACTGAGGGTGACATAATGAGACTCTGTCTCAAAAAAAAAAAAATAGAAGAAGAAAGAAAGGAAAGGAAACAACAAGCAAAAAAACCTAAAATGATCTAAATTCTTGCAGTGTTGAGAAAGGTTCCATGTGCTTAATTTAAGATAAATCATATTTACACATCTTTCTTTGCAAGACCTTTCCTATGTGTTAAGAGATGGAGAAATACCTTATATCAAGTTTATTTGACAGACCCTTTTCTTTAACCCTAGGAGATGAGTGTTTCATATTTCTTCTGAAATACTTTGCTGACTATGATTTCAGATGGAGCTGCTTTTAAAAGAGTGTGTCCTGATAATGAAAGGCTGGGTTTTGAGAATAAGTACTAGAATGGACTATTTTGAATCCAGATGTTTTGTTTTACTATTTTACATCTGCATTATATCAGATACTGCAGAGGTTAGCATTCCACTTTCCATGCTTTATAGCTCTATTTCAGGTCTGTCTGTGCTTTAAAAGTGGTTTATATTTTCACCATAAACAGTTTTTATTCATTTGCCTGCACAGTATACAGTTTTAAATTATATGCAATGAATTTTAAACTCTAAGCCTATTTCTTTCACTGTAGCCTGCTCTCTTTATTTGCCACAGTTAGGAGTGTATAATTTTAAAATTAGCCAAAATTTTTGTTTAGAAGGCACATGGACCCACACATCATGTACCTTACAAAGGCTAATATAACATACATGTGTACACGGTGTTCTAAGTTCCCTGCTGTTTTGAATACTAGTGTCAGTATTCCTCTCCACTGCTGTGAATGATTTAGAGGGGATGTTTTGCAGTTTTTTAATTTTTAGTTTTTTAGAGACAGGATCTTGCTCTATCACCCAGCAGAGCACAGTGGCATGATCATAGCTCTCTATACCCTCAAACTCCTGGGCTCAAGCCATTCTCCTGTCTTAACCTCCCAAGCTGGGACTACAGGCACATGCCACAATGCCTGACTAATTTTTTAAAAAATTTTGGTAGAGATTAAACATTTTTTTTTTTTTTGAGACAGAGCCTCAAGCTGTCCCCCTGGGTAGAGTGCCGTGGCATTACAGCTCACAGCAACCTCCAACTCCTGGGCTCAAGCGAGTCTCTTGCCTCTGCCTCCCAAGTAGCTGGGACCACAGG
>CAUYTI010011264.1:0-11495 GCA_963575145.1 Galago senegalensis
AAAATTCTCTTATAGGACTGGGCACAGTGGCTGACACCTGTAATCCTAGCACTTTGGCTCAGCACCTGTGGCTCAAGTGGCTAAGGCACCAGCCACATACACCTAAGGTGGCGGGTTCAAATCCAGCCTGGGCCTGCCAAATAACAATGACGGCTACAACCAAAAAATAGCCGGCACTGTGGTGGGTGCCTGTAGTCCCAGCTACTTGGGAGGCAGAGGCAGGAGACTTACTTGAGCCCAGGAGTTGGAGATTGCTGTGAGCTGTGATGCCACAACACTCTACCCAGGGGGACAGCTTGAGGCTGTCTCAAAAAAAGAAAAATGCCCAGTAGAAAAGATGTACTATCTTTTAGTAGAGATGGGGGTCTCACTTTGCACAGGCTGGTCTCGAACTTCTAAGCTCAGACAATCCACCCACATCGGACTCCCAGAGTACTAGGATTACAGGTGTGAGTCACCACACCTGGCCAGCAGAGCTGGGATTTTAACCCAGGTCCATCTGACATGGAAGCCTGGGTGTTCCTAAAGCGCTTCAGACCCATTTGGTTATTAACATGCCTGTTAAATGGAAATATGGGTTCTTTTGTTTTTCCATTATTTCTGAGAGGGGTAGTTTGCCCTTGGGCCCCACATGAGCAACTACAAGCAATGCTATCCATGAACATCCTTAATACTCACTGTCTATCCATGACTGAGATGGGCCCAGAGAACTTGCTCCTAAGCCCTGGGTGGAGCAGAATCAGTAAGGAGGCAGAGAAAGTGATGCTAGAGGCAGTTTGCCTAAAAGCAGTATAAGCTACTGCTCACAGTCTGACAGGAGACAGGAAAATTTTGAAAAGCAGACACAGAATTAAAGAAGCAAAACGGCAGTCCAGTACAGCAGAGAAGGTCTTCAGGGTGTAATAACTGATGCTCACAAGACCACTCAGCCGCAAAGAAAGGGGTCAAATCTCTTCTACCTGCTCGGAGAAGGCAGGAAAGTGTGAAATCCATTTTAGCGTTATCTCCATCTAAGAAAAGTTTGAGCACTTGAAGGGATCAATGCCAACTGTTTGTGTAGCACATGCCCTAACCCCTGGGGTTAGAGTGCTACTATGCAAACATTGATTGCTTTTTTGGAAAGCAAGAAGGATAGACAATTCTATAAAGAATACAGAAGAAGATGGGCCCTTGAAAGAGGTAGGAAACTTTATGTCTCCTGACAGCCTGCAGGAAAGCCTTCTTCCTCTTCTGTTGGGGGGATCTGATGAGTATCTCTTGGTTTTTGCACAGCTTATGCTGGGGAGAAGGATGCATCTGATGGGGGAGGACACAACCATTATTTAAAGTGTTGCTTGACCCCAAAGCCAAGACCCTGGTGACCCAAGAAGATCTTTGGAGAGGACCTCCTCGGAGGGTTCCTACCAAGTCTCTTTAAACTCTCTTTAGTCCCTGACTCAGTCCTGACTAATTAAGCAGAACGTGGAGAAATTCCCCTGATGCGTTCTCTGAAGAGTTTTCATTTAACAACACTAATAACAATAAACCATGAATAATTAATGGACTGTTGCTGCAATTAGCAACATAAACACCAACATCAGGCTAACTACTTTATACAGCTCAGTGGAATCTGAATCAGAGACAAGAGCGTGGAGGTTGGAATCCAGAGGAGGACTGGAGCTGGGGCTGGGCAATCTTCCTGAAAGAGCAGGTCTGAAAGGAAAGCCAGTGGAGTGACTTGACCAGGACAGGAGAGTGAGGTACAGCATGAAGAGGAAAGAAAAGAGCAGCAAGTCTGCAGAGGCTCCAAGGTGATCACCTGTGGGAACTCTAGTAATAAAGAGGCACTCGAGGGAAAAACAAGGGAATTACCATTAAAAGAGTCACAGTTGTGTCTCCTGTAGTTATACAGCCATGTGTTGCTGAAAGAGGGGGACCTGTTCTAGGAAATGCATGCTTAGATGACTTTATGGTTGGGTGCACGTCACGTGGTGCTGCCCTCACATAACCCCAGAAGGTAGCGCCTACCACACCCAGGCTGTATGGTGTAGCCCACTGTTTGGGGCTGCAAACCCCAGCAGCGCCTGACTGTACTGAGTACTGCAGGCAGTTGTAACACAGTGGTATGTGTGTATCTGAACATAGAAGAGGTACAATAAAAATATGTTGTTACAATTTTACGGGATGACTGTCCTATGTGCAGTCTGTCATTGGCCAACATAAGGTTATGCAGCTATGCAGGCACAAGACTGTGTTTATTTCCCATTTAAGAGTCTTGAGTCTAGACTCTAGTCTTTTTTTTTTTTTTTTTTTAGACATAGCCTCAAGCTGTCCCCCTGGGTAGAGTGCCATGGCATTACAGCTCACAGCAACCTCCAACTCCTGGGCTCAAGCGAGTCTTCTGCCTCCGCCTCCCAAGTAGCTGGGACCACAGGCGCCCGCCACAACACCTGGCCATTTTTTGGTTGCAGCCGTCATTGTTGTTTGGCGGGCCCAGGCTGGGGATTCGAACCCACCACCTTAGGTGTACGTGGCTGGCGCCTTAGCCGGTTGAGCTATAGGCGCCGAGCCGCCTTGTGCATTTTTTCTTGGTTGCTTCTCCTTCCCCAGGGTGTTGATACACAGCGGGGACTAAAACATAGAATATCGGAGCCCCCAGAAATCATCTGCCCTAAACCTCCCTCTAAAAGGCAGGAAGCGATGGTAGGGTGTGCTTGAGGTCACACACTACCTCATAGCAGAGCTGGGACCAGACCTGCTGTCCCAGCCATCTCCTCATTTACCAGGCAAAAGTGGAAAATGAAAATCACCCAGAGATAATCACTGTTAAGGCTTTTTTGTGTTTAATTTCTAGCTTATGTACCAAAACGGTTAACAAAAACATGACCATATGTACAAAGAGTTTTAGAAATGTTTTCTGCTTTAACAATATACATGGTAATGTACGTCTTTGACATATTGTAAATGGCTGCCTAAGATCCCATTACATGCTTGCATTATAATTTCTAAAGACAATCCCCTATTATGGGGCATTCACATTATAAACAGCACTGGGGTTTGTACTCTTGTGGGAAAATCTTTACACATTTCTGTAGTAACTATCCCTAGGATGAGTCCCTAGAAGTGCAGCTTTGGGTCTGGGTTCTGCTGTACCCACACCAAACACACCGTAAAGTCTTGGGGCTAGGAAGGATTTCAAAGATCTTTACCCCCAAGCTGGGACCTGAGCCTTGAATCTCCCCCTGGCTGTCCCAGCCCAGGCTCTCAAACCTTCCGTTCTGGTCCTGGGGAGCTCTTCTCAGTAGCTTCGACTGACAGAAAGGTGTTTTGATAGTTGGGCACTCATTCCCTGTGGCTTAGACTCATGTTTAAGGGATTTTGCAGGGCCACGCGTGGGCTTGCTGTTTGAGGTGGGGGAGTTGGGGCCTTTGTGTGGAGCACGTGGGTCTTCACCCACTCCCTCCAGTGAGTTGAGGCCAGGCAACCTGGCCTGGGCAGGGGTTGAGGCTGAAACCCAGACTTCTTGCTGTGTAGGGTGAAGAATGCCCAGTGCAGGGAGCCTCTCCACCCATCCCATGGCAAGTCGGCAATCACCAGGCTGGCTGTTTGGTCACTTGCTATCCTGGGCTGCTGTGTAACCCTGTGGACCTGGACCCCGAGGATGAGAGATGCCTGGTTGCATCAGGGACTAATAGAACAGCTGACATTTCTGAATGTTTCTTGTGCCATGCTCCTCCGCCACAGCCCTGTGCTACAGGGGTGGTGATTGTATAGATGAGCTCACTGCTGCTCAGGAGGTGTGGTGACTCACCTGGGGCCCTCTCTCATAGCCAAGGCATGGCTGCCCCACAGCCCTGGCTGTGAATCCTGGCTTGGCTGCTTGTGCTAAAGACTCAGTCTCTTCATCTGTCAGATGGGGCTGCTGGGCTCATTCAGAGGGAGAAATGGATGAGGAAATGAAGGGAAGATGGTAAGGACATGGTGTTTGGCAGTGATTTAGATAGAATTCCACCTCCAGTTCTCAAGCCTTGCAATTGTTTATTGTCTGTCTTTGTCCTTCCTGCTTCTGAATTTTTCTTTGCCTAGTCTTAGACTGATAATAGCAACTGTTATTTGTAGATACTGGGGGCTAGGTACTGTTCAAAGTCATTTATAAAGATTGTTTTTATCCACTGTTAAATATCCAACCTCTTTTGAGATGGCCACTATTTGTTTGCCACATTTGATAAATGGGGAAACTGAGGCTTAGAGCAGTTGAAGAGCTTGTCTCACATCACGCAGCTGGGTTGGGCAGCAGAACTTGGGTTAGATTTTGTGTGTGTTCAGTCAGTTGATCACACACTGAAGCTACCCTCTGACTCTCCTGTTCTCTCCACAGCCTTAGCCCTGTGGGCCACATGGAGTGAGTGTCATGCGACATCTCGAGGGTTGCCCAGGATCCTCTGGTCCACTGCTCAGACCCCCAAGGAGACCCTGACGCCCTGGGGCACTTCTGCTCTGCACAGGACCACGAGGGGGTTTGCCATGGTGACATAAAGGGGTGCAGAGGAAGGAAGGAGTGTGACCAGCCTGCGGACTGCACCCCTGGCTGGGAGGAAGGGCCAGGGGCCCAGATCCTCCCCTCCCACTGCCCACCAAGGGCCTCACTTCCCAAGCCTCTGTGAATTTCTTGGTCAGTGGACAACTCTCGTGTCTCCTGTGTGGGGCCTTGGGGTACCCAGGGCAGGCTGGGCTCTGGTGGCCGAGGTCTCGGGGCCAGAATGCCTGCCCTGGCGTGCCTCCGGAGGCTGTGTCGGCACGTGTCCCCACAGGCTGTCCTTTTCCTGCTGTTCATCTTCTGTCTGTTCAGCGTTTTTGTCTCAGCCTACTACCTATATGGCTGGAAGCGGGGGCTGGAGCCCTCGGCCGATGCCCCTGAGCCTGACTGTGGGGACCCGCCACCCGTGGCCCCGAGTCGCCTACTGCCACTCAAGCCTGTGCAGGCAGTTGCCCCTTCCCGCACGGACCCGTTGGTGCTGGTGTTTGTGGAGAGCCTCTACTCACAACTGGGCCAGGAGGTGGTGGCCATCCTGGAGTCTAGTCGCTTCAAGTATCGAACAGAGATTGCGCCAGGCAAGGGTGACATGCCCACACTCACAGACAAAGGCCGTGGCCGCTTCGCCCTCATCATCTATGAGAACATCCTCAAGTACGTCAACCTGGATGCCTGGAACCGGGAGCTGCTGGACAAGTACTGTGTGGCCTACGGCGTGGGCATCATTGGCTTCTTCAAGGTACACAGGGAGCAGGGTCCCTGAGCAGTTCAGAGCCCCATCTCCACACTCGCAAGTCGAGTGCCTGACTTTTCCCATCTGTGAAATGGGTGTGATTGTAGCAGCTACTTCCCTGGGTTGTTGGGAAGGTTATATGTTTGAGTCTGAGCCCACAGTGCCTGGTGCCTAGTGAGCACTTTATAAATATTAGGGGGACACAGTGGTGGGACTGCCTGCCACACAACATGGGGTCTAGTATAGTCAGGCCCTTGCCTAAAGGAGGCTTGGGGATGGATGCAAGGTTGGAGGGGCATGTTCTGCTAGGTGCCCCCAAACCTGTCATGGCAGTCCTTCCCAAGAAGGGCTTGTACCCTGATTTTGCAGATGAGCAGACCAGTGCTTAGAGGTGTTAGGTTATTAATCTGAGGCTATATAGCCTGCATGTGGGGAAGCTGAGATTTGAACCCAGACCTAGGCAGTTTGGGCTATCCATCCCATGCTCGTTCCTTCTGGCTATGGCCGGGTGTGGAGTTTATGCATCTCCTGACCCAGAGCCATTTTGCACTGGAAGAAAAGAAGAAAGATCCCAACTACTAGGTAGTGGGGATGCCGCTCTGAGGTCTTCACTGAAAGGGTGTTGTGGAGAAAGTCTGTCCTCATGGAGGGGAGGTTGGGAATGGTAGCTGGGAGGGACCCAGAGGCTACGGTCAGAGAATGTTACTGTGAGAGGAAAGCAGGTGCTAGCTGGGACTCCAGTTGGGTGCTCTAGAGGGCATTTGTTCCTTCATTCAACAAATATTTACTGAACACTTTCAGTGTTCCAGGTGCTTTGCTGTGCTCAGCACTGGGGTCAGAGGGGTGATGGTGATGGACAAATTCCCTGCTCTTGTGGAGTTGGCATCAATGCAGTGGGAGTGGGCTGGGTGACAGGCAGCGAACAAATAAACATGGGATGTGGCAGGTGGTGATTAATGCAAAAAGACACAAAGCAGGGAAAGGGCACGGGGGTACTGGGTGTGGGAGCTAGACACTATTTTTGATAGAACAAGCCAGGGAAGGGTCTTTGTTAAATGACCCAAAGGAAGAGAGGGAAGGAGCCGTGTGATTCTTCCTGCCAAGAACCTTCCAGGCAGAAGAAACGGAGTGCACAGGTCCTAAAGCAGCCTCTTGCTTGGCACAAGTGAGGAGAGGATGAGTAGGACATGCGTAGAAGTGGCTGTGCCCACTGTGGGTGCCCACTCATGCTGAACATTCCGGGCTCACTTGTGCACTGGGCCCTGTGTTCAGCGCTGGGAGGGGGCCGCTCCAGTGAAGGATTTCTCCCAGCATGTTCTTTCATGCCTTAATGCAGCAGGATGCTCTGCCACTGGAAAGGTACTGTGAACCAAGAAACTGAGGGCCCTTAGAAGTCCTGCAATAGAGCAGCCCGTTGAGATTTGTTCCCCAACTGGCTTGATCACAAAACCCTTTCTTTCACAGAGCACCCTCAGGGGAACGCTGGCCTGGTTTATGGCTTCATAGTGGCATCAAGTCAGACTGTCTCATTGTCTGTTTTTCTCTTTTCTCCTGGATTCTACAGTCTTTTCTGCCATGAACTTCATTAAGCTTGGTTTAGAGCCCCAGGCCTGGAAAATGTCAGGATGGCCGACATTTATTGAGTGTTCGTTCGGTGCCGTGCACTGTCTACATGCTTTATATGAATTAACTCACTTCATGCCAATAAACTATCCTGCATGGCAGGTGGTTAGCTTCCTGATTTAAGAAAGGCTAAGAAATGTGCCTAAGCTCACACCTCTGATAGTATAGATCTGGGCTTTGAACCCAGGCAGTCTGGCTTCAGAGGCCTTAGTCCTTTACCCTGTGTGATGAGTCCCATTTACTTAAGGGAGGTTGCATTAGAGGCCACACGCAGTGCACAGTGCTCCACAGTGGGCTGCGGTCCCTGGGCACAGTTGGTACAATGAGGATTTGGCCTTTCTAGCCCCTTTTCCTTGCTCTACAGGTGAACAGGAGGCCCAGGAAGGGTAGGGGCATGCTCAGAGTCTCACTTTGGGGTCAGTGGCTGTTGCAGGACTTTGTCCTCTTCCTACTCTGTTGCATAAGACCCAACCCCTCCTTGGTTTTGAGCATCGGCCTGTGATTTTCTGTTCAAGTGCCTGCCTCCTGGCTCGGTACCTGTAGTACAGTGGTTGTGGCACCAGCCATGTATACCGAGGCTGGTGAGTTCAGACCCAGCCTGAGCCAGCTAAACAACAATGACAACTGCAACAAAAAACAAAACAAAATAGCTGGGCGTTGTGATGGGCACCTGTAGTACCAGCTATTTGGGAGGCTGAGGCAAGAGAATCTCTTAAGCCCAAGAGTTGGAGGTTGCTGTGAGCTGTGATGCCATAGCACTCTACTGAGGGCGACATAGTGAGACTCTGTCAAAAAAAAAAAAAAAGCCTACTCCCGGTGTTGAAGGCGGATCTTTGGGCTCTTTCTGCAATATCAACTCTGGCGCTGTGTATGGGGCTTACCTAATGGGGGGTGTTTGTGGAATCCAGGGATCTGAAGACTCTTATTTTTCAGTTCTCACTGACACTAGATTCCCAGGACAATGTAAGAGCAGGGGCTCAAAAGTCCAGAAAGGTTCAAATCTTCCTGTCACTTACAAGTAGAGTGACTTTGAGCAGGATACTCAACCCATCTATCTGTAAGTGGGGCTGGTTGTAACCCCTGCCTTCCTGGGCTGTGTTGAAGATAAGACAGTAGTTGTGAAGCACTAAGCCAGTGCCTGGTACCTGGGACCACTTGAGAGATGGCAGCCATCACATTTTGTCATTTTCAAGGTCAGCAAATGCTGCAGGGGTAGAGCACCTTGTCTGTCTGGTCACCCTGACCAATATGTGACCCTGTGAGACCCTGAGGGAGGAATTGTGTCATTCTCACCTGGAGTCTCAGTTGTTGGAACTGTCACATATCAACCTTGTAACTCCAGGTGCTCCAGGGCACACCTGGCAGAGGTCTAGCAGAGGCTACCTGGCCTCTTTCATTGCACACTCACTGTGTGCCAGATGCTGAGCTTGTTGCTTTTCAGACACAATTGTGTTTAATTCTCACAACTACACCATGAAGGTGGTAGTTTATTTTTTAGGTAAGTCCCTGAGGCTCAAAAAGTTAAATGGCTTTTCCAGAGTGACATACCTTCTGGCTGAGTACTCCTTATCCAAAATACTTGGGAGCAGGAGAATTTTGGAATGTTTGCATTCTGTTTATCAGTTGAGCGTCCCTAATCTGAAAATCCAAAATCTGAAATGCTCCAGTGGGTGTTGCCTTTGAGCATCATATTAGTGCTCAGAAATTTTGGATTTGGGAGCAATTTGGATTTTGAGATTAGGAGTACTCAACCTGTAGTAGGTTGAACTTGTTGCTTCTAACCCAACAGCAGGAGATAGAGTGAGAGCAAACTGACTGATGGGCAGCCTGAGGCCCACAGAGGAGAGATGTGGGTCCCCAAAGTCATCCAGCTAGTTAATAGCGGAGTACGTGAGATCTCTACCTCCCCATTTTCTAATCAGGGCTCTTTCTTCCTCTGCCTGGGTAACTCCATTGGAAGGTTTGGTGTCTCCTGAGGGGTTCCTCAGGGGTGCAGAAAGGGGGGGACTTCCACTCTGAGCGTGTCCCTGCCCCTCCTGGAGTGAGGCCTGCAGTACGGGCCGGCCTCTGCAATGCCAGGGCTCCCCACTCCTTTCCTAGTTGGGGTGGGCCATCAGTGACTTGGCTTTCTCCCTTCTTTGGTGGCTGGGCAGTTGGCTAGGCTGCCGGTATCTGGCAGTCAGCTCAGGGTCGGGGCTTTGAAATGGGATCCCTCAGTACCCATGGTCCAGTGTGGCATCTAAGGCCTTAGCAGGTGATGGGCAGGACCTGAAATGTCTCTGGCCCCCACTGCTTTTGCCACTTTGTAGCCTAAGTAGTTCCCAGCCTTGGCCCATGCTGGCTTGGGGTCATGGGATGCCTGGAGGTAAGGGAGGTAGCTTCTTTTTTTTTTATTGTTGGGGATTCATTGAGGGCACAAGAAACCAGGTTGCACTGGTTGCATTTGTTAGGCACAGTCCCTCTTACAATTGTGTCTTGCCCCCAAAATGTATGTCACACACCAAGACCCCGCCCAGGGAGGTAGCTTCTAAGGGTCAAGCTCTGTACTGGGGCTCACCCCAAGACTGGTAGGGTCAGGGTGGGGAGCTGACAGATACTGCTGTGTTGGGAGAATTATGTGTAATTATTATAGTTTACAAGGTCAGGGTCCTGTACAGCCTCTCTGGGGGATAGAAAAAGCACTCCTGGATGGAGAGTTAGTAACGGGCACCCTTCTGGACAGGTGCAGCTCTGCACCGGGGCACAAGGCTCAGCTGAGATTTTAACCCTACTCACCTCTCAGTTGCATGCCCTTGTACAGTGCTTCCCTGAGTAACTCTCCTTGGAGCCCTGGACATGACCCTGTCTCCCTCTCCAAACTCAAACTCATTATGTACCCTTCATCTACTCTTGCTTTGCTCTACTCTCTAGACATTTTTTAAAAATGCAAATTGGAACCTGTCAAGCCAGGCTTCAGAACCCTTTGATGAAGTCTTTGATGGCTTCCTGCTGCCACTGTCAAGTTTCCAGGGTCCTACAGGTCTGCCCCAGCTGACCTTTTATGTTTGTTTGTTTGTTTTTCAGTAAAGAAAGTTTTATTGGTACACAGCTTTGCACATTTGCTGACATACATCCCAGCTGACCTTTTTGCCTCACCTCCTCCTTTCCCCCTTTATCACTCTGCTAGCTTCTTGCTATTCCTTGATCATGTTGAGGCCTTTGCTTCCACAGGGCCTTTGCACTTGACCTTGGTCCCTACCTTTTCCCTAGTTGATGCTTACTTGTTCTTTAAACATTAGCCTCAAAAGTCCCAGGTACAGGCTCGGTGCCTGTGGCTCAAGCGGCTAAGGCGCCAGCCACATACACCTAACGTGGCGGGTTCGAATCCCCAGCCCGGGCCCACCAAACAACGATGGCTGCAACTAAAAAATGGCCGGGCATTGTGGTGGGCGCCTGTGGTCCCAGCTACTTGGGAGGCTGAGGCAGGAGACTCGCTTGAGCCCAGGAGTTGAGGTTGCTATGAGCTGTGATGCCATGGCACTCTACCCAGGGGGATAGCTTGAGGCTCCGTCTCAAAAAAAAAAAAAAAAAAAAATCCCAGGTACATTCACTTGCCTCCTGAGCCAACTGACTGTGCCCAGTAATCTACTCTTTTTTTTTTTTTTTTGAGACAGAGCCTCAAGCTGTCGCCCTGGGTAGAGTGCTATGGCATCACAGCTCACAGCAACCTCCAACTCTTGGGCTTAAGCGATTCTTTTGCCTCAGCCTTAGTAGCTGGGACCACAGATGCCTGCTACAATGCCCAGCTGTTTTTTTTTTTTTTTGGCTGGGGCCAGATTTGAACCTGCTGTCTCTGGTATATGGGGCCAGCACTCTACTCTTTTGAGCCACAGGCTCTGCCCACAATGCCTGGCCATGTTTTGGTTGTAGTTGTCATTGTTGTTTGGTAGGCCTGGGCTGGATTTGAACCTGCCAGCTCTGGTGTATGTGGCTGGCGCCTTAGCCGCTTGAGCTACAGGCGCCAAGCCTAATCTACTCTTCTATAACTATGAAGCTGTGTAGTGTGCTGTGTTGAAGTTTTATGTTTATTCCTGTGATTTTCATGGATGCCTCTCTTCCTTACTTGACTTTAAGGTTCTTTTTTTTTTTTTTTTTTTTTGAGACGGAGCCGCAAGCTATCTCCCTGGGTAGAGTGCCATGGCATGACACTCACAGCAACCTCCAACTCCTGGGCTCAAGTGAGTCTCCTGCCTCAGCCTCCCAAGTAGCTGGGACTACAGGCGCCTGCCACAACGCCCGGCCATTTTTTTTTTTTTTTTTGGTTGTAGCCATTATTGTTGTTTGACGGGCCCGGGCTGGGGATTCGAACCTACCACCTTAGGTGTATGTGGCTGGCGCCTTAGCCGCTTGAGCCACAGGCGCCTAGCCAACTTTAAGGTTCTTTTTTTTTTTTTTTGTGAGACAGAGCCTCAAGCTGTCCCCCTGGGTAGAGTGCCGTGGCATTACAGCTCACAGCAACCTCCAACTCCTGGGCTCAAGCGAGTCTCTTGCCTCCACCTCCCAAGTAGCTGGGACAACAGGCGCCGGCCACAACGCCTGGCTATTTTTTGGTTGCAGCCGTCATTGTTGTTTGGCGGGTCCAGGCTA
>CAUYTI010011270.1:0-20062 GCA_963575145.1 Galago senegalensis
TTGATAGAAATTATTGATAAGCCTGGTAAAATTTTGAGCATTGAGTTGCTCGAAAGTCCAGCAGACATTTTTAATCCTTTCACCTCTGTGGAAGTTGGAATTTGATCAAAAGTTTCTGGGTGGGTTTACTTTTATGGTGGAGGATTGCACTGGTCATTATGGAGGATAGGTTTGAGAATTTCCTGGAGAGCTGGTTTAGTTATAGCAAATTTCTTCAATGTGTGAGTGTCATTAAAGTATTTAATTTCTCCGTCATAGATGAAACTCAGTTTGGCTGGATACAGGATCCTGGGTTGAAAGTTATTTTGTTTTAGGAGATTAAAAGTCGATGACCATCCTGTTCTAGCCCGAAAGGTTTCAGCTGAGAGATCTGCAGTCATCCTAATACTCTTCTCCTTGTAGGTTATGGTTTTCTTACGTCTAATTGCTTTCAAAATTTTCTCTTTCATCTTTACTTTGGTGAAGTTGATTATGATGTGTCTGGGGGATGTCTTGTGTGGGTTGAGTTGTGCTGGGGTTCTGAAACTATCTGCTATTTGAATTTCAGAATCTCTTGGCATGTCTGGAAAGTTCTCTCATAATTTTTATGAAGAAGGGCCTCTGTGTTTTGTAAAGCAACTTCATCACCTTCAGGGATTCCTATAATGCAAATATTAGTTTTCTTCAAATTATCCAAGAGTTCTCTGAGAGTGAGATCTGTTTTTGCTCTCCATTTCTTTTGTTTGATCTTTGTGCTCCTGGGCTTCTTCAAAAGCTTTGTCTTCAGTGTTGGAGATCCTTTCTTCTGCCTGTTGCACTCTGTTACGGAGGGATTCCACTGTGTCTTTCAGATCCTTGAGGGCTGCAACCTCTTATCTCAGTGTTTCAAAATCTTTGATCATTTTATCTTTGAAATCGTTGAGTTCTTGAGTCATCTTTTGAATAATTTCTTGAGATATCTTTTGAATAATTTCTGGAGCTCCTAATTCCTTCATTTCTTCCAGTGTGTTATTCTTATTTGCTATCCACATTCTGAACTTGATTTCTGACATCTCAGCCATTTGCTTGTGGATGGGGTCTTCAATTTTGTCTGCCCCATTTTCCCTTGGAAGAGTTGATCTACTCTGGTTATTCGAGTTGCCAGAGTTTTTCCGCTGATTCCTCCCCATGCTGAGTTTACCTTGTTTGGAGGCCTTATCAGAACCATTCAGTTGGTGGCTTCTTCTGGTTGCCCAGAGAGACAGGCAGAGCATGTCTGTTGTTTTCTCCCAGTTCTCAGGTGCTGGGGCCACTGGGGTGCAGTGGAATGGCAACAGATGCACGGGAGTGTGCATGGCTGGATTAGATCTCGTTTAGTGTGCCAGGGCAACTGGAGGGCAGGAGACCAGCAGCAGCCAGACCAGTCGTAGTTCGGCCCCTCTGGGGCAACTGGTGGAACAGGGGAACTGTAGTGGCTAGATCAGTCCTAGTTCAGCACCCTGGAGCAGCCAGGTGGTGGGGGAAAGGCAGCGGTAGAGCTGGGTATGCAAGCAACCAGATCAGTCCTAGTTTAGCCCCATCAGAGTAGCTGAGGGGGGGAAATGGAGGACTCCTTCACCATCACCCTTTGGACGCATGCAGCCCTAGCAAGCCGATCTGTGCCCTCCCAGTTTGGGAGCCCAGAGTGGGGCCTCCTCTACCTCTGTCCATGGTTCGCACGTGGCTCTAGCAAACAGTTCTACGGCCCAGAGCGGTAGACTCCTCCACTGCCACCTACAGGGCATGTGTGGCTCTAGCAAGCAGTTCTGAGCCCACCCAACATAGGTGCCTGGAGCAGGAAACTCCTCTGCTGGTCCCCGTCAGGTGTGCGTGTCTCTAGCAAGCTGTTTTGGTCTGCCTGGAATGGAAGACTCCTCCAACACAGCCCGTGGGATGCCCGTGGCACTAGCAGGCAGTTCTGGGCCTGCCCAGAGCAGGAGCCTGGGGCAGGGATCTTCTCTGCTGCCCGAGAAGCGTGTGACTCTAGCAAGCAGTTCTGGGCCCAGCCTAAGTGGGGGATTCCTCTGCCACCACCTTTGGGGCACGCATGGCTCTAGCAAGTAGTTCTGTGCCTGCCCGGAGCAGGAGACTCCTCTGTGGCCCCCCGCCACCCACGGGAGGTGTGCAACTCTAACAATCAGTTCTGGATCTGCCCAGAGCCCTGGAGCAGGAAGCTCCTCTGCTGCCCCTGAGGTGCGTGGCTTTAGCAAGCAGTTCTGGGCCCTCCCAGAGTGGAGGACTCCTCTGCCACCACCTGTGGGGTGTGTAAGGCTCTAGCAAGTAGTTCTGTGCCTTCCTGGAGCAGGGGACTCCTCTGTGGCCACCCGCAGCCCGCAGGAGGCGTGTGGCTCTAGTAAGCAGTTCTGGACCTGCCCAGAACCTTGGATCAGGGGTCTCCTTTGCCTCCTGTGGGGTGTACAGCTCTAGCAAGCAGTTCTGGGCTCTCCCGGAGTAGGTGACTCCTCTGCCACTGCCTGCGGGGTGCGGAAGGCTCTAGCAAGTAGTTCTGCGCCTACCCGGCGCAGGGGACTCCTCTCCAACCACCCACCACCTGCAGGAGGTGTGTGGCTCTAGCAAGCAGTTCTGTGCCCTCCCAGACCCCTGGAGCAGGGATCTCCTCTCCTGCCTGTGGGGCGCACAGCTCTAGCAAGCAGTTCTGGGCCCTCCCAGAGTGGGGGACTCCTCCACTGCCACCCGCGGGGGTACGCAAGGCTTTAGCACATAGTTCTGTGCTTGCCTGTAGCAGGGGGACTCCTCTGCAGCCACCTGCTTCCCGCAGGAGACTTGCAGCTCTAGCAAGTAGTTCTGTACCTGCCCAGGGCCCTGGAGCAGGGGTCTCCTCTGCTGCTCATGGGGTGCGCGGATCTATCAAGCAGTTCTAGGCCCTCCCAGAGTGGGAGACTCCTTTGCTGCTGCCTGTTAGGTGTGCAAGGCTCTAGCAAGTAATTCTGTCCTTCCTGGTGCAGGGGACTCCTCTGCGGCCATCTGCCTCCTGCGGGAGGCAGGCTACTCTAGCAAGTAGTTCTGGGGCCCTCTTTGTACCTGTATTTTGTGTTCTTAAATTGTCTTCTTTGGATTTACAGCTTGCCGAAATTCTTTCTAGGTTCAGCTCCCCATCTTTGGCTTCATAGATTCTGATTCCAACCAGTTTTTCTTCCTTTGTTCAGGAGCCTCTGACCAGGGTTGCTACCAGTTGGCCATGTTCCCAAATAAAAGTCTTAATTCTATTCAGCCATTAAAAAAGATGGAGACTTTACATCTTTTACATTTACTTGGATGGAGTTGACATACATTCTTCTTAGTAAAGTATTTCAAGAATGGAAAAATAAATATTGGATGTACTTCATACTAATATGAAATCAATATATAAACAATTTCATGTTCATAAGAACAATAAAACACTATTAGAGTCTAGTTCAGGGTAGAAGAAAGCAGGAGGGGTGAGGGGAGAGGATGTATGGCAGAAAGAGCAAGGGCATGAGGTGGGATCTTATGTAATGTGTACATTGTGAGGGTGTACAACATGCCCTCTGGGTGAGAGGCTCTTCTACAAATGGAACTTTACCCTAGAAGTGAGAACAATGTAAGCTAAATTGTACCCTCATATTAATTTGAATAAAGTTAAAAAAACTAAAAAAATAAAGTCTTAATCCATATTAAAGGGGCATATACATTAAAATACAGCAAAACATTTTGATTGTATTGTGATCCTCACTTTTTATAAGTCATAAAAATTTAAGTGGCCATATTAATTATTCTCCTTTTTTTGCTTAGTAGAAATAAACTACTTAACAATACTTTTCCAAAGGCTTTCAGAAAATGTAAACCTTCCTAGATTTGTAATTAAAAGTAAGTTTTTAGTAACATCACCAAAATGACAGATTAGGAAATCTCATACCCTCCTTCTACCAAAGAAGCATTGACTCAACACTAACTCAACAATACATGATCCAGTTTGTGAGAAATCTAGAAACCAGTGATTTCTCCTGCCCCCACATGACTCCAAAACCAGTTGCATCAAATACGGTAGGAGAATTGTGGAATTGTGGCACTCATTTTGTGTAGTACCACCTCTGGCTTGGTGTAGCATAACTGGGAGAAAACATTCAGCTCCTGATTTCTTTCTGGGGAGGGAAAAAGAAGACTAAAACATGTATCCAATATTGAGACATTTTAGGGAGTTTCCAAAGGATTGGTTTCTTTCTTATCTAAATCTAAGTGCTGACAAGAAAGGGCAGATTGAGTGTGTCTGAGAACAAAAGCAATAGATTGAGCTACCATGCATTCACTTGCCATATTTCTTCCCTCCATTAGTGTGAAATGATCTGGATAAAATGCCAATGTCTGGCTTCTCCACTAGGGGAAAAAGAGAGAATGATTTCAATAGTTTGACTTTTCTGGAGGCTTTATGGCATTAGTTTCTGTGTCACTTATCCTATAATATTGATAAAATCTGGACTACTATAGAAGCCTTTGGGTTGCAGACAGATAAAGAGATCTGGGAAGCTTGAAGCAAGTGAGAAACTGCAGAACCATACACAGGCACCAAAAAGAGCAACATATTATGACTTTTGGAAAAAGAAACCAATAAATCCCTTCAATTGGGAATTTACACAGATAAATATGCACAGTCCATAGAAGTTGCATACACAGAAAATGTTTGAGAGGCTCCCAGAATCTCTAGCCAGGAAGACTAGTAAAGGTCTTTCTTTGTACAAAAACAATCCATAAAACCTGGGTAAATGCACACATCCCAGCACAAAGTTATAAAATGCATAAAGACACAGGAAACAAGTCCTAATCAAAAGAACAGAATAAACCTTCAGAAAGTGATCTTAAAGAAATGGAGGTATTACCTGTATTACCTGACAAAGAATTCAAAATAATGTGTTAAAAATGCTCAATGAATCCATGAAAACAATGCATGAACAAAGTGAAAATATATGTAGAGAGAGATGGAAAATATAAAGAAAGGGACCAAACAAAATAATATAATAACTGTACTAAAAAATAAGCTAGAGAGGATCAATGGTAGACTTGATCTGGCAGAAGAAAGAGTTAGCTACTTCAAGGACAGATTAATTGAAAGTATCTAGAAGAGCAAAAATAGAAAGGAGTTAAAAAAGAATTAAGATAGCCTAAGATACTTATGAGATGGCCGTCAAATAGACCAATATATGTATAACTGAAGTTACAGAAGGAGAAGAACGTGAACAAAAATTAATTTGAGGAAATAATGACTGACAATCTCCTAAATCTGAGGAAGCAAATGAACATTCAGATACATAATCAAGTTGTCAAAAGTCTAAGATAAAGAGTGAATTCTGAAAGCAGCAAGAGAAAAGTGATTCATAATGTCCCAGGGAGCCTCCATAAGTTCATCAGAAGATTTTTCATCTGACACCATGCAGTCCAAGATGGATTGGGAAAATATATTCAAAGTGCTGAAAGAAAAAAACTGCCACCCAAGAATGCTATATCCCCAGAAAATGATCCTTCAGAATGAAGGAGAGATAAAGGCATTCTCAGGAAAATAAAAGTTGAGAAAGTTTGTCCTTGGTAAATATTTTGTGTGAGAACAGCTAAAGGGAGTCCTTTGAATTGAAACAAAAGGACACCAGGTAGCGTCACAAAAACATATGCAAGTATAAAGTTTACTGGTAAAAGTAAATATATAGAATATTAAAATACTACAGTGATGGGGCGTTAATAACTTTTAATTCTGATGCAATTAAAAGATAAAATTACTTAAAAACTATAATTATTAAGTTATAATTCATTTATAATGTTGACAAATACACATATAAAAGGTATAATTATGACATCAATAACAAAGTATATAGGGGAGGAGTGATAAAAAATTTTTGTATATAATTGAAGTTAAATTTTTGTCAGCACAAAATAGATTGTTATAACTATAAGGTGTCTTATGTAAGTCTGATGGTAACTATTAAGAAAATACCTGTTAAAGATGCATACAAGAAAATAAAAAGTCGAGGATATACTATAAAAAAATGAACACAAAGAAAGATAGGAAGAAAAGAAGAGAGAGACAAACATGGTACAAGACAGAAAAAATGGCTTATAGGTACTTCTCAATCAGTAATTTAAGTGTAAATGTATTAACGCTGTATCAAAAGAGTGACTGAATGAATTCAAAATAAAGAAGTGTGACTATATACTGTCAATACAATTCAGATTTAAGAACCTGCAAAAGCTACGATAGAAAGAGTGGAAAAATATTCCAAAGAAAGAATGGACAACAGGGGTGACCATACTTATATTAGACAAAATAAACTAAGTTAAAAACTGTCTAATGACAAAGATGGGCATTACCCAATGATAAGAAGATTGTAAAACCAAGAATTTATAGCAATTACAGATGTATATGCACTCAACATCAGAGCAGCCAAATACCTGAAGCAAACGTTTCCAGAATTAACAAGAAAAATATACTACAACACCATAACAGTAGGAGATTTTTCCATTTTAAGTAAAGGATAGAATTTGGAGAGAAGATTAATAAGGAAACAGAGAACATCAAAAATAGTAGAGACCTAATGGACCTAACACATACAGAACATTCAACCCCACAAGAGCAGACTACAAATTCTTTTCAAGAGCATGTGGAATGTTCTCTAGAATAGATCACATTAGGTCAAAAAACAATTATTAACAAATTTAAGAGGATTTAAATCTTATCAAATGTCTTTTATTACCCAAATGGAATGAAACTAGAAATTAATAGCAGTAGGGAAAACTGGAAAATTTCAAATATGTAGAAAATTAAACAACACACTCTTGAAAACCAATGGGTCAAAGAAGTACTCAAAAGAGAAATCAGAAATATTTTGAGACAGAAGTGAAAACACAGTAAAGCAAAACAAGAGATGCAGTAAAAGCAGTAGAAAGAGTAAGTGTATAGTGATAAATACCTACATTAAAAGAGACCAAAGTTCTCAAATATACAACTGAGTTTTATACCCCTAAAATCTAGAAAAAACTAAACTGAGTTCAAAGTTGGTAGAAAGAAGTAAACAATAAATACTGAAACAAAAATAAATGAAATTGAGAATTTAAAAAAATCAATGAAACTAAGAACTGTTTTTTTCAAAAAGGTCAAAATTGACAAAATTTTAACTAGGCTAATTAAGAAAAAAAGAGAGAAGATCCAAGAAAATAAAATCAGAAATGAAAGAGGAGATATCACTACTGATTCCTCAAACGTGAAAAGAATTATAAGAGAACACTATGAATCATCGTATGCCAACAATTTGGATAACCTAGAGAAATGGATCAATTTTTAGACTCTTATAACCTACTGTAATTGAATCATGAAGAGATGGAAAATGTGAACAAATCCATAACTGGTAAGTGCTTGAATAAGTAATGAAAACCCCCCTACAAATAAGAAGCCACAACCACATGGTTACATTGGTACATTCTATCAAACATTGTAAGAATTACTGTCAATTCTTCCTGAACTAGTCCAAAAAGTTGAAGTGGCAGGAACACTTCTGAACTCACTTTATGAGGCCAGCATTACCCTGATACCAAAGTCAGACAAAGACACCATTAAAAAAAGAAAACTAGAGACTACTATCCCTGATAAGCATGATAAGCATTAAAAAAAAATCATAAACAAAAGACTAGTGAACTGAGTTTAGCAACACATGCATTCCTTGATGCAAGGAAGGTTTAGCATATAAAATCAATGTGACATATTACATTAACAGAATGAAGGATAAAAATCACATGATTATCTGAGTAGATGCAGAAAAAGTATTTGATGAAAATCAATACTATTTCATGTTTAAAAATAAACCTTAGAGAACTAGAAATATAAGAAAATTACCTCAACATAATAAAGAGCAGAAATGAAAGTACCACAGCTACTCATCAGTGAAATATTGAGAAGTTTTTCTCAAAGATTATGAACAAGGCAAAGGTATCCACTCTTGTAACTTCTATTATAGTACTGGAAGACCAGGGCAATTAGGCAAGAAAAAGTAAATAAAAGTTATCCAAATTGGAATGGGAAAAGGGAAATTATCTCTGTTTGCAGATGACATTATCTTATAGTTAGAAAACCTCTTAACCACTTATTAGTAATATAGTTTCCAAATAGTTTCTGCCATTATATAGATTGCCTTTTCAATCTGTTTTTGAGTTTGTTTATTCCGTCTTCTCCTTAATTTAGTCAGCTAGTGAACTTTTATCAGTGCAGTTAATTGCGTTCTTTTGATCTGAGTTTTCTGTTCGGTATTTATAAAATATTTTTTATCTCTTTGTTGAAATTCTCTCTTTATTTATCTATTTTTACCTTAAACTCATTAAGCATGTTTTTACCTTAAACTCATTAAGCATGTTTATAATGGTTATTCTGAAGTCTGTCAGGTAAATCATCTATCTCTTTTATTAGGGTTGGTTTCTAAAGATTTATCATGTTTCTTAATTTTGCCCATATTTTTCTGTTTCTGTATTTTCCTTGACTTTTTGTGTTGGTATCTGCACATTAGAAAAAACAGCCACTTCTCTCAGTCTTCCCACACTGGCTTTGTATGGGAGAAGACCCTCACCAGTCAGCCCAGCTGAGAGATTCTGGGACCCTCTCAAGCCTTCTCTCTGTATGCATTTTATCTGACTTGTCTGTGGGTAACATCCCTGCTGGAGGGAAGTGCCAAATTTTTGTTTCAGGAGTTTGCAATCACTTGCTCCCTCTGGTGTTTCTCTGTGGTATTGGGCCTTTGTGGGCAGCAGCACGCCCCTAAATCTTTATTTTGTGGTTGTTCTCAGTAGTTCCCAGGCAATTGAGAGTATGTTTGGTCCTGTGAACATTCTGAGACAGGTGATTAAAAAGTTAATCCTCTGGCAGCCCCTAGAATATTTGGAATGAGGAAGAACAGGCCAACACTTTTCTTTCCAAGGACAAGCTGGGATTTAGGGATTTTTTTCCTATTCACTCAGCACTGAGCCAAGGCTATCTGATATGTGCTTCCAACTCCCAACTGCTGCCTTTGTTATCAGTGGCTCCCTACCTGAGACCTTTTCTATTGAGGGAAAAATGAATGCAGGTTCTTCACTATGTCACAGAAATGTGCTAGCTTGGAGTGCTCAGTAGAATTCTTACAAAGTAGATTAAATGGGGGATGGGGGCAAGAAGGCCCACAGGTACCAGCCTCTGACAGAAGCTCCCATCCAGAGGGAAGAATAAAGTCCAGAAAACACCCAACAAAGTTGAAGACTAGGAGCCCAGCTGAGCGAGAAGAGTGATCTCAGCAGGACACCTCTGCTGAGGCAAGCTGGCACTCCTAGAAAGCAATCTACAAGTACATAATACATCCCGAAGGAACCTGTCCCCTCCCCCAAGAAAGTTGTGCTTTTCTCTTTGTTTCCTCTCTGTCTGCCCTGTGAGTTTTCTACAGGTGAGCGATAAACTGAGGTGAGAGCTACAGACAGTGGGGTCTACTCCCCTGGAGGGACTCTGATGGGACTCCAAACACCCTCTCACCAGGCAGAAAAATAGAGTTAATGTTCTCACTACCATTTTGAATTTCCAGTCCACCCTTCTCCCCTTGCCTGCAGAGACAGTGCGAGGAGACCTAAAGCAGCATTCCCCCATTCCTGCAGGACCAAGGGCCCTGTCCTGGCCCTGCATCCTGAGAATGGCCCCGCAGGGCTGCTGTTTGCTCTTGCACCCTCTGGGAAGTCCCAGGCAGCACTCATTGAAGACTGACCCAGCCCCGTGCAGGGCTACCACTTGCTACCCTGCTCTCTGGGAAGCCCCTGTGGTGTGCAAGGAGGACTGACCCAGCCCTGCATTCCCCAGAGGGCTGCCGCTTACTCCCCACCTTCCAGGAAATCCCTGCAGTGTGCAAACAGGGCTGCCGCTTGCTCACCCACCTGCTGGGAAATCCTGGTGCAGTGCACTGAGAACCAGCCCCACATTTCCCATGAGGCTGCTGGTTGCTCCCCTGCCTGCAGGGAAACCTGGGGGGCATGCACCAAGGACTGATCCAGCTGCGTTCCCGGCACTCAAGGCCCCACAGCTGAGATCTGCCAGAGGACAGTCAGTTGAGAGGGAACCACATTGGAATGGCAGTACTCCAAGGTGAAGAACAGCAGCTGCAGCAGTGGGTACAATAAGGCTCACACCCCTGAGGCTTTTCCAGGCAGACACACTCTGTCTCTCTGGACCACCAAAGGAAGCCAGCATCTTCTCTGGTGGCAGTCATTGGCAGAACGGTTTGGGGATCATCTTAAAATGGTGCAAATTCAGTATGGGGTGGAATAAGCGGAAAAATTCTGGTAACCTGAACAACTAGAGTAGATCAACTCCCCCAATGAAGGATGGGGCAGATGCAATTGAAGATCCGATCCATAAACAGATGGCTGAGATGACAGAAATCGAGTTCAGAATCTGGATAGCAAATAAGATTAACAGATTGGAGGAAAGGAGTGATTTAGAATTTCAAACTATTCAAAAGCTGTCTTAAGAATTCAATTATTTCAAAGATAAAATGACCAAAGATATTGGAACACTGAGGCAAGAGGATGCAGCGCTCAAAGATCTGAAAAATATGGTGGAATCCCTCAGTAACAGAATGGAGCAGGCAGTAAAAGGATCTCTGACATTGATGACAAATCTGAACATGCCCAAGTGCTCAAGGATGAAGAGAAATGGAGAGCAAAAATGGATAACTCTTTCAGAGAGCTCTGGGATAATTTGAAGAAAACAAATATTCGTCTTATAGGAATCCCTGAACGTGATGAAGTTGCTTCACAAAGCACAGAGGCTCTTCTTCATGAACTTATGAAAGAGAATGTTCCAGACATGCCAAGAGATCCTGAAATTCATTCAGAAACTCTAGCATGACTCAACCCAAATAAGACATCCCCAGGCACTTCATAATTAACTTCACTAAAGTTAATATGAAAGAGAAAATTCTGAAAGCAGCTAGACGTAAGAAAACCATAATCTACAAGGGGAAGAATATTAGAACAATTGCAGATCTCTCTGCTGAAACCTTTCAGGCAAGAAGAGGGTGGTCATTGACTTTTAACCTCCTAAAACAAAATAACTTTCAACCCAGGATCCTGTATCCAGCTAAACTGAGTTTCGTTTATGATAGAGAAATTAAATACTTTAATAACATTCACACATTGAAGAAATGTGCTATAACTAAACCAGCCCTCCAGGATATTCTCAGACCTATCCTCCATAATGACCAGCGCAATCCTCCACCATATAAGTAAACTCACACAGAAAATTTTGATCAAATTCCAACTTCCACAGTGGTGAAAGGATTAAAGATGTCCACGGGACTTTTGAAAAACTCAATACCCAAAATTATACCAGGCTTATCAATATTCTCAATCAATGTGAATGGCTTAAACTGCCCTCTAAAGAGGCATAGGCTGGCTGACTGGATACAAAAACTCAGGCCAGATATCTACTGAATACAAGAATCCCATCTTACCTTAAAAGACAAATATAGACTAAGGGTGAAGGGATGGTCATCAATATTTCAGGCAAATGGAAAGCAGAAAAAAGCAGGTGTTGCAATTTTATTCAAAGATATAATAGGCTTTAAACCAACAAAAGTAAACAAGGATAAAGATGGACGCTTTATATTTGTTAAGAGTAATACTCAATACAATGAGATTTCAATCATCAATATTTATGTACCCAATCAGAATGCACTTCAATTTATAAGAGATACTCTAGTTGACATGAGCAACTTGATTTCTCCCAGCTCCATCATAGTTGGAGATTTTAATACTCCTTTGGCAGTGTTGGATAGATCCTGCAACAAGAAGCTAAGCAAAGAAATTTTAGATGTAAACTTAATCATTCAGCATTTGGATTTAATGGACATCTAAACATTTCATCCTAACAAAACTGAATACACATGTTTCTCATTGGCCCATAGAACATACTCCAAAATTGACCACATTTTAGGTCACAAGTCTAACCTCAGCAAAATTAAAAGAATAGAAATTATTCCTTGCATCTTTTCAGACCATCATGGAATAAAAGTTGAACTCAGTAACAACAGGCATCTGCTGACTCATACAAAAACATGGAAGGTAAATAACCTTATGCTGAATGATAGGTGGGGTCAGAGATGAGATCAAGAAAGAAATTATCAAATTTTTGGAACAAAACAATAGTGAAGATATGAGTTATCAGAACTTCTGGGATACTGCAAAGGCAGTCCTAAGAAGGAAATTTATAGCACTACAAGCCTTCCTCAAGAAAACAGAAAGAGAGGAAGTTAACAACTTAATGGGACATCTCAAGCAACTGGAAAAGGAAAAACACTCCAATCTGAAACCCAACAGAAGAAAAGAAATAACCAAAACCATAACCAAAATTAGACAACAGATCAATAAATCAAAAAGTTAGTTTTTTGAAAAGATCAATAAGATAGATGAATCTTTGGCCAACTTAACCAAGAAAAAGGAGTAAAATCTCTAATTTCGTTATATGATCTTTGACAAGCCAATTAAAATCAATCAGAAATGGTAAAGACAAAATAACAACAGACCCCTCAGAAATTAAAAAAATCCTTAATGAATATTACAAGAAACTTTATTCTCAGAAATATGAAAATCTGAAGGAAATCAATCAATACTTGGAAGCATGCCACCTTCCAAGACTTAGCCAGAATGACATGGAAATGTTGAACAGGTCTATATCAAGTTCTGAAATAGCATCAACTATACAAAATCTCCCTAAAAAGAAAAGCCCAGGACCAGATGGCTTCATGTCAGAATTCTACCAAAGCTTCAAAGAGGAACTAGTACCTATATTACTCAACCTTTTCCAAAATATAGAAAAAGACAGAATACTACCCAACACATTGTATGAAGCAAATATAACCTTGATTCCCAAACCAGGAAAAGACCTAACAAAGAAAATAAATTACAGACCAATATCATTAATGAATATTGATGTGAAAATATTCAACAAGATCCTAACAAACAGAATCCAGCAACATCAAACAAATTATACACCATGACCAAATGGGTTTTATCCCAGGATCTCAAGGCTGGTTCAACATACGTAAATTTATAAATAATTCATCGTATTAACAAATTAAAAAACGAGGACCATATGATTCTCTCAATTCATGTAGAAAAAGCTTTTGATAATATCCAGCATCCCTTCATGATCAGAACACTTAAGAAAATTGGTATAGAAGGGACATTTCTCAAATTGATAAAGGCCATCTACAGCAAACCCCTAGACAATATTGTATTGAATGGAGTTAAATTGAAATCATTTCCTCTCAGATCAGGACCCAGACAAGGTTGCCCATTGTCTCCATTGCTCTTTAACATTGTAATGGATGTTTTAACCATCACAATTAGGGAAGAAAAGGCAATCAAGGGTATCCACATAGGATCAAAAGAGATCAAACTTTTACTCTTCACAGATGATATGATTGTATACCTGGAAAACACCAAAGATTCTACTAAAAAACTTTTAGAAATGATCAAGGAATACAGAGGTGTCTCAGGTTGCAAAATCAACATTCACAAGTTGGTAGCCTTTATATATACCAACAATAGTTAAACTGAAAAAATAGTCAAGAACTCTATTCCATTTACAGTAGTGCCAAAGAAGATGAAGTATTTAGGAGTTTATCTAACAAAGGATGTGAAAGATCTCTATAAAGCAAACTATGAAACTCTAAGAAAAGAAATAGCTGAAAATGTTAACAAATGGAAAAACATACCATGTTCA
The DNA here is from genome assembly GCA_963575145.1 of Galago senegalensis. Lineage (NCBI taxonomy): Eukaryota > Metazoa > Chordata > Mammalia > Primates > Galagidae > Galago > Galago senegalensis. The sequence continues at coordinate 13,751 of CAUYTI010011270.1, forward strand.
TGGCTGGGAAAAATTAATATTGCTAAAATGTCCATACTACCTAAAGCAATATATAATTTTAATGCAATCCCTATTAAAGTTCTATTGTCATACTTTAAATATCTTGAAAAAATAATACTTCATTTTATATGGAATCAGAAAAAAACCTTGAATAGCTAAGACATTACTTAGGAATAAAAACAAAGCAGGAGGAATCATGCTACCAGACTTCAGATTATACTATAAATTCATAGTGATCAAAACAGCATGGTATTGGCATAAAAACAGAGAGGTAGATGTATGGAACAGAATAGAGAACCAAGAGATGAACCCGGCTATTTGCCATTATATGATCTTTGACAAGCCAATTAAAAACATTGATTGAGGAAAAGATTCCCTATTTAACAAATGGTGCTGGATGAACTGGCTGGTGACCTGCAGAAGAATGAATCTGGATCCACACCTTTCACCACTAACTAAGATAGACTCTCACTGGATTAAAGATTTAAACTTAAGACATGAAACTATAAAAATACTAGAAGAAAGTGTAGAGAAAACTCTGGAAGAGATTGGCCTGGGAGAGTATTTTATGAGAAGGACCCCCCAGGCAATGAAGCAACATGGTCCCAATTGCTACTGGGACCCAGTAGTGTATTTTTGATGTTGCTTCAATTGCAAAGCTTCTGCACAGCCAAAAACACAGTAAGTAATGCAGGCAGACAGCCCTCAGAATGGGAGAAGATATTTGCTGGTTATGTCTCTGACAAAGGTTTAATAACCAGAATCCATAGAGAACTCAAACATATTAGCAAGAAGAGAACAAGTGGGCATCTCAGGGTGGGCAAGGGACTTGAAGAAAAACTTCTCTGAACAGGACAGGCACATGGCCTACAGATATATGAAAAAATACTCACCATCCTTAATCATCAGAGAAATGCAAATCAAAACTACTTTGAGATATCATCTAACACCAGTAAGATTAGCCCATATCACAAAATCCCCAAATTACAGATGCTGGCATGGTTGTGGAGAAAAGGGAACACTTCTACACTGCTGGTGGGATTGCAAACTAATACTTTCCTTTTGAAAAGTATCTGGATAATGCTTAGAGAACTAAAAATAGACCTGCCATTTGATCCTATAATTCCTCTACTAGGTATATATCCAGAAGACCAAAAATCACACTATAATAAAGATATTTGTACCAGAATGTTCATTGCAGCCCAATTCATAATTGCTAGGTCATGGAAGAAGCCCAAGAGCCCATCGATCCATGAATGGATCAATAAATTGTGGTATATGTACACCATGGAATACTATGCAGCCATTAAAAAAGATGGAGACTTTACCTTCTTCATGTTTACATGTTTACATGCTGGAAAATATTCTTAGCAAAGTATCTCAAGAATGGAAGAAAAAGTATCCAATGTACTCAACCCTATTATGAAACTAATTTATACCTTTCATAGGAAAGCTATAACCCAATTTTAGCCCCAAGAATACAGGGAAAGGGGAGAGGGAGGGGAGGTGAGGGGGGAGGATGGGTGGAGGAAGGGCGATTGGTGGGATCATGTCTATGGTTTATCCTATGGGGGTACATGTGAGTCTTTCTAAATGTGGAATATAAATGTCTTAACACAATAACTAAGAAAAAGACATGAAGGCTATGTTAACCAGTTGGATGAAAGTATTTCAAACTGTATGTAGAAACAGTACAATGTACCCCATGATAGTATTAATGTACACAGCTATGATTTAATAAAAAAAAGTAGATTAAGCAAGTAGCAAGATACAAAAATGTTTTGGGTTCCTTAGTACCTTTTTGCCTTGAAATGACCAGCCTAGACTGGCTCTGACTGCTTTAAAACTGCTTTAATTGTCCTATAGTGCCCTTTAGCTAATTGTAATAGTATAATCCCCACCTAGTAGACCACTATAATGTCATTAACATAAGATGGGTTATATGCAGGAACCTGATGATTGTGCTACATATGCTTGATTTGTTTCAGTAGGGACATATGATGATAAAATTTAAAGATTCTATATTACTCAATGGGCAGGGATTTAAGGCAACACCCTGGAAGGCAGATGGGGATTTTACTAGTAAGAAAGTTCTTGTCCTGCCCAGGAGCAAGTGTCCTCAGAAGTAGCCTCTAATAAGCTCTTCTAACTCACCAAGCTGGGTTTGTGTAAGTCAGTCTTTGGTGTCTCCACTTGTCAGTTTGTATGGTAGTTTTTCTATATTGTCCCAGGATTTTCCTGAATCACCAGTCCGCATTAAGATTAAACAGGGCAGAAGTAAGTCCCCAAGGACAACTTTCAGAAAAGGTGTAACTTTGAATAGAGGGCGTAGTTCTTTTATACTCCCCCAAGGAAAAAACTGGGAACTGGGGTTTTCCTCCTGATATTGTGGCACTGTGCTGGGGAGAGAGATCACAATGAGAGGTAACCTTGAATTTTGTCTACTATTTTCAATGAGACTCATTTCCCTCTTGCCTGGGGTTCAGGAGACTCTGAGTTGGTTTGTGGATTTGTCATAAAGCAAATTGGCCCATATAAAGTTGTTGCAGCTGTGTGTCCATGAGGGGAAAGAAGGCAAACTGCATTATACTCCACCATCTTTCTCATATCATTCTGTTTTGCCTTTATTTTATTTATGTTTCTTCCTTTTTGAAAAATTTCACATTAATATGAGGGTACAAATGTTTAGGCTACATTGTTTTCAGTTCTGAGGTAAAGTTCAAGTTGTAGTTGAGCCCTTCACCCAGGAGACGTGCTGAACACCCTCATGTTATGCACATTAGGTGAGATCCCACTTTTTGCCCTCCCTCCTTCCCAGTCCCCCTCACTAGACTATACCTGTGCTTATTCCTTTGTGTGGGCATGTAGTTGTTCACATACTGTTTTCATATTAGTATTGAGAATATTAGAGAGTTTCCTCCCCCCACTTTTTAGATACTTTACTAAGAAGAATGTGTTTCAATTCCATCCAGGTAAACACAAAGGATAGAAAGTCTCCATCTTTTCTTATGGTTGAATAGTACTCCATGGTGCACATATATTGTGGTATATGTTAATATTTGTTAATCCATTCATGGATTGATGGGCCCTTGGCTTGCTTCCACATCTTCTGCTTTTATTTTAAAAACATTTCTTTTTTTTTTTTCTTTGAGACAGGAGCCTCAAGCTGTCCCCCTGGGTAGAGTGCCATGGCATCACAGCTCACAACAACCTCCTCCTGGGCTCAAGTGAGTCTCCTGCCTCAGCCTCCCACATAGCTGGGACCACAGGCACCCACCACAATGCCCAGCTATTTTTTTGGTTGCAGCCATTATTGTTGTTTGGCGGGCAGAGCTGGATTCAAACCCGCCACCTTGGGTGTACGTGGCTGGCACCCTAGCCACTTGCGCCACAGACGCTGAGCCTTAAAAACATTTCTTATTTAATTTGCCACTGCATGCTAGAAGTTACACTAAATTCTGGGGAGTCTGAGCTCAAGTTTCATTATGCAAACTTCCATGAATATTTTATTCTTGTAATTCTAATTTTTCCCTTTATTATTTTAAAAACAATGCTTTGTTTCTTTAGAATCCTCCCATGGTGAAAATTGATTATTTCCCTTTTATTTTTTAAAGCGCTGAAGACATTAACATATTTGATATGTTTCTTCTTTTTATTGTTGGGTATTCATTGAGGGTACAAGAAACCAAATGATTGCATTTGTTAGGTATAGTCCCTCTTACAAGTGTGCCTTGCCCCCAAAAGGTGTGTCATACACAAGACACCACCCCCTCTCTCTGCTCTTCCTTTCCCTCACCGCTCCCTCTTTCTCTCTCTCTCTGCTCTCCCCTTCCCCTATCCTCAACCATCATTAATTGTCATCATATCAAAATTGAATACATAGGATTCATGCTTCTCCATTCTTGTGATGCTTTACTAAGACTAATGTGTTCCACTTCCATCCATCTTAATACAAAGGCTGTAAAGTCTCCATTTTTTTAATGGCTGAATAGTATTCCATGGTATACATATACCATGGCTTGTTAATCCATTCCTGGTTTGATGGGCATTTAGGCTGTTCCACATTTTGGCAATTGTAAATTAAGCTGGGATAAACAGTCTAGTGCAAGTGTCCATAAGATAAAAGGATTTTTTTCCTTTTGAGTAGATGCCCAGTAATAGGATTGCAGGATCATATGGGAGGTCTAGCTTAAGTTCTTTGAGGGTTCTCCACACTTCCTTCCAAAAAGGTTGTATTAGTTTGCAGTCCCACCAGCAGTGTGAAAGTATTCCTTTCTCTCCACATCCGTGCTAGCATCTCCAGTTTTGAGATTTTGTGATATGGGCCATTCTTACTGGGGTTAGATGATATCTCAGGGTGGTTTTGATTTGCATTTCTCTAATAATTAGGGATGACAAGTGTTTTTACATATGTTTGCTAGCCATTTGTTTGTCTTCTTTAGAGACGGTTCTATTCATCTCTCTTGCCCAGTGATATATGAGATTGTTGGCTTTTTTCATGTGGATTAATTTGAGTTCTCTATAGACCCTAGTTATCAACCTTTGTCTGATTCAAAATATGCAAATATCCTTTCCCATTGTGTAGGTTGTCTATTAGCTTTGGTTGTTGTTTCCTTAGCTGTACAGAAGGTTTTCAGTTTAATTAAGTCCCATTTGTTTATTTTTGTTGTTGTTGCCATGGCAGTCTTCTTCATGAAGTCTTTCCCAGGCTGATATCTTCTGATATCTTCTAAATGTATCTTGATACGTTTCAAACTGTTAAAATCAATATTCATATTGCTCTTCATTTATTCCATTTATGAGCAGTAGTACCCTTGTGAAGTTGAATCTTTAATCCTTTTAATACAATCCTAGTAGTTTTTGATAATTTCTTATTCTTTAGACAAGAATGCTCTAAATTCTTCTTTTACATTTCTTCCCCAGTCCTGGGATCAATCATTACTTCAAAAATTTCTGTTCTTTTTTGATGGTTAATGATATTTAAAAGTCAGTACTTGGTAATTATTCCTTAGGGTTTTACTCCTTTGATAAAACGTTCTCTTTTTCTCATTTTCATAATTATAGTGTTCTGGTTATCTATTGCCATGAAACAAACCACCCCAAAACCTAGTGGCTTAGGGTAACCATTGATTGTTTTCTCTCCAAATTTTCTGGTTCACTGAACTCATTTAAACTTTCATTCCTTGGAAATACTCATGAGATTGTAGTTAGAAGATGTTTGGGTTGCAATCACGTGAAGATTTGAATGGGTTGGCTGTGCAAAATGATCTCTTCACTCATATATCTGGACCTCAAAGGAGAAGGCTGGAAAATCTTGGGGCTAGCTTGCTGTCTATCTCTTTATTCATGTAGTGTCTCTATAACAAGCATGGTGGTCTCATAATTTTCAGGTATTTACTGAGGGTGGCTGGTTTCTACCAGAATGAGATTCTAATACTGCTTTAAAGGACCAAGGTTAAAACTACAAGAAGTCACACAGGTCATTTCCACCATAGCCTGTTGATTAAAATGTTCAGTTTATATACAGGGACACTTTGACTATTAATCTGTAAGGGATTTTTATGGTCCACCATATGGTCAAATTTGAACATTACATCCCATATATATCAATTTTTTTAATTACACCTTTAGACATGAAAAGCATGTCATGGGATCATATCATGTTTATTTCATTTACTCTACTAGTCCTATCTCACTTTGTGCAAGGCACTGTTACAAAAGCTGGATATAACAGTTGTGAAAAAAATACATACACGCAAACATGCTGAGGGTTTCACTTTACACTCATGGCTACCTGAATTGAGTGCAGTGTCAGAACTAGAGAGAGACATACATCCTGGGAGGCACAGTTCATTGTGGGTCTGTCTGTGTAGGTAGGAGAACATGTCTACCAACCTGTTAATAACACTTCTGAGAAGTAAACAGTAGGTTATATCAAATGCTCATTTTACTTAGTTGTTAACTTGAGAATTAAATTTCTTCATTCCCTCCCTCCACCATTATTTTAGCAAATGCTTATTAATGTAATTTTTAGGAGGCCAGTTAGAATTCTCTATTGAAAATAGGTGAAAGAGCACAGTGGCAAAAATGTGACTTTTAAAAAGAAGAAGGGGAAAGGGGAGAGGGAGGGGAGAGGAGGTGGGAGGTTGGGTGGAGGGAGGGTAATTGGTGGGATCACACCTACGGTGCATCTTACAAGGGTACATGTGAAATTTACTAGGGGAAGAATATAAATGTCTTAACACAATAACTAAGAAAATGCCATGAAGGCTATGTTAACCAGTTTGATGAAAATATTTCAGATTGTATATA